>JAODKF010000009.1:6990514-7009210 GCA_026779585.1 Mormyrus proboscirostris
CTTTTGGATGCTGGTGCGCGGGTGTCACCCACCCGTGGTGGTTACGTATCATCACTTCCTCTCTCCGCACGCCCCCCCCCCGTCTTCCACAGTAATGCGCAGGGAGTAATTGAGTGGCTGAGTGCCCATATTGAACCTTTGCATTTTTTCAAAAGCAGTGAGTGGCGGTGGGGGGGAGGGGGGTGGGGGGGTGACACGATTCACGCACTCTGAAAAACACTCCTGGTTTTTGCCCAGTAGCGAGCAGCGTAAGTAATTTAAGTGCCTTTTCAAAGTGCGCACGCCGGCTTGTCCCCGGTTCGTGAGTTTGGATACGTGATATTTATACATCCCCACATCATGCATTTTTTTCTGTTTTCATGACCGTTCTTCTTCTCATGTTGGAAACGGTGTCAGAAAAGCTGCATGCTAATAGGGAGAGATTGTTGTTTTTCCCAGCTGAATTCCCAGCTTTCTCCTCTCGTTTTCCCCACTAAGAGCTCCAGGGGAGGTTTTTCCACAGCCTTCGTGCGCCAGTCGAGGACTCGAGGTCGGGCCTGTTTCTCTGCGTGGACTTTGGGCACACGGATCACTCCTCACTTACTCCTCGTGAGTTACTCCTCTTAGTTGGAGTCCAGTTAGAATTTTTATTCCCACAGCTGCGGGCATGGGTCCTCCACGGCAAACCGTTTTACGCAGGCCGATCCTGCCGGGATGGCGATGGAGAAGACAGCACAAACTCCAGCGGCTGCAGACCTGAAATGAAGCCCCGGTGAACTGTGGCACAGCTGACCTGCTCGCCGGCTCGCGGCGCCATCAAGCTCCAGCAGGGGTCCTCGTGTCAGGTTCTTCAATCCCCGCTATATTACACCTATGAAAGCGTACTCACGGCAGAGAAGCAGGGGCTATTTCTGTTGGGGTGGCTGTGTCAAAGAAAAAAAAAAAAACAAGAAAGTGAAACTGTAGGTGAGCATTTTAAACTGGTGGGAACAGATGCTGGTGGACAAAGATGTAATTCCCACACCAGACCCCCCCCTCCCCTAATTCCTGAAATTCTACTGGAATGTGTCTTCGTTGAATTTGACTGAATGCCTGTTTTTTTTGCATCTGGGGACAAAGCAGCATCTCTGATCTCATTTTTGTGCGCAGTGTACGTTGAAATTATCGGCCCTGTTCACACTGGATAAAATGACTGCTGGGATTTCAGCCGTCCTCATTGAGATGCTAACCATCCAAAAGGTTTTTATTTAACCGGTTTGATGATCACTTTGCACAGGCCTTTCGGAGTTTCTATTTTTTAAGGCAAGCTGGTGTTAGGTTGGGTATTTAGTGTGTTTGCTTAATGAATGAAACTTGTGAGAGAATTTTCAGGGTGTCCATATCCAAACAAATATCCAAAGACCCGTGTACCTTCAGTGTCGCTCACTGTCGCTCCTCCATCTTTGCCTGCTTTTCCCGTCCAGATGGGGGCTTACAACATGTCCCAGACGGCAAGTGATAACCCTCCAGTAGACTTATAGAGCAGGGTGCCCCGCCCCAGCTGTCCAGCCCCCGCCAAGCCCATGTCACTGCGGAATTAAAGAATGGACAAAAATGATCCTGCATTCATACTGACGGAAGGAGTGTTTAAAGACTTATTTCTGTGTGATTTTATTTCAATTTACCATGAAGACACAGGAAATGCCCCTCGTGCTTTTCTGCATATTTACTGTCTCTCTGGCATGTTTGCTGCTTTGTTGGGACTGAACGGATGAAGTCAGCTTTGAGTTTGAGTCTGGATCAGCTCTGGGAACATGCGTCTCCTCAGCAAAGCTCCCAACTTGCGATACCCACAGCAAGATTTCTCAATCCCTCTGTGTTTACGCACTCATTAGTGTTTACGCACTCGTAAGCGACGGCCGCACTCCGACATTGAGTTCAAAATGATCTTCTTCCGTTTCTGCTGGCATTCCAGTGGGCCGACTCCCTGTGCTACTGTACCTGGCCAATGTCACGGGCTACCCGTCCCACCGAACGAGGGATGTGGAGCAGGTCTCCGAGCCGGGCTGACGATGTCCGGGTTAATTACACAAGAGGTAACTTTAATTCCAGCGTCAGCATCTTCCAGGGCTCAGGCTTTCAATCACGCCTTTTAAAATCACCCACTTCCAGTAACGTGTCATTTCAACAAAAGCAGCCCCCCCCCACCCCCCTGCAGCTTATTAATACATCTTGACTTGTGAGAGTTGATGGGAAGTAGCTTAGTAACTGCTAACAGGCTGCCCCTCAAACACTTTCAGGAGCCTTGAAAGCAACTGTTTCATATTGTAAATAATTAAATGTTTGATTGAGCGCATCCCTTACCATGACGCCCTCCGCCAGCGACATCCCCTGGTTTTTTAATCACTGTTGCCATGTTAAAGTCCTTACCTCTTGCATTCAAAGTCATAGGTTTGCCTTTCATTTTCAAATCCCATTGCCATGGTTGACAATTCAAAAACATAAATGAGATTACTCTCCTTTTTGTCCTTGTCAATCACGGGCGCTACACGGTTGTCACGGCGACACTGTGGGGATTCTAGGGGGGAGGCTGTCAGGTGGTATTAGTGCCCCAACTCCGCAACTAAAACCTGCCCTTTTTTACATAACAAAAACCCCAGTAATGCATTATTTAGCGACCCGATCAGGCGTCATTTCTGCAAAGATCTGGAGCCTTAAACTCGGGGCTGCAGCCAACCATCAGATGTGGGCAGAGGTGCAGGGGCGTGCTAGCGGGCCAGCGTGCAGCCCCATGAATTAACCATGAGCGGGAGCTACCGCGCCGCACCGGGCCCGGCCCGGCATGCTTGCTAGCGGGCGGCGCCGTGACAGCTGCGGCAGCGAGGGCCAGATGTGGGACCGGGCCCTTCCACTGGGTCCGCCCGACAGGCACATCACGGGCACACTCCTGATTGGCACTAATTGGCACGGCCGTGGCTCAAGGAGGTGCCACTGCTCTGGGGGGGATGCGGGGGGGGCTTACACACATGCTCATGCTGCTTGTTGGGGCTGGTGGGGGTAGAGAGAGACCCCCCCACCCCCGGACCTCGAGCATGTCCAGCATCACAACGAAAAAAGATGAGGGAGTTTGGGCAAGCTGGCCGGTGCCTGACTGCCAATCGCTTTAGTCCGTAACCAGAAGAATTCAGCCTAGTTACAAATATCATCTATCATTCATTTTACAGTATCTCCTCTAATAATGAAGTGATGTGCAGTGTTGCACATCACTCAAGAAACAATGACATCATATCGATGCGCCACGGATAAGGCTGGCTCTTGCTTCAGGTCTTTACGACGACCCTTATCACCAGACACAAAGTCGCTGCAGTAAATCCCCCTTTTACAGGCAATGGATCTCCAGCCTGAACACATGTAGCAAATGTTTACATTTTTAGTTTTAAAAAAAAAAATGTGGGGGTATTAAAGCTCATCTTCAAGAACGCGCTGCATGTGCTCGCCAGGTGGTAACCCCTGTCACCGTATATATTTCAGCTTCAGCTCAACATCCATCGTACAGGGTCCCCTTGGGGGAAATAACCTTGGAGTTCTGGACTTATTTTTTTTCCAAGTATAAGAACACCCGCCGACTAATTTTGCCTCCACGGGGATTTCAGGCACCACATGCAAGTAGGCGGATTGGCCATCGACGCCATAGTGAACTCATAATGAGGCTTGACAGGGATTGACGGACATATACCTGGGAGGGAGTAGCTGAGCCTTCGGTGTGGGACGGTTTTAGATTTTAGACAACATTCCAGTGAATTCCGTGAGGATTTTGCCGCCACAGAGCAGCGCAGCGATGCCACAAAATGCTTGTCTTTTCTCCTTGTTCTTACGCCTTGTTTTTCCTCCCTAACCCCGGCGACTCTGCCTTCCCTCCTCTTTCCGTCACATTGATCACGCCGCTGGCGAGTTAATCGTTCTGGCATGTGCGTCGCTTCCTGCCGCAGAGGAGAGTGCGGCCCGGCGCGGTTCAGAGGTCACGGTGACATGTTTTTCCTTGGGAACCGGGGCTAGGGGGAGGCCATGGGAGAGAGTGTTAAAACACAGATGAACGAGACTTTCGAAAAGCCCCCCCCCCAGGCCGGGCCAAAGAGAGAAAACAGCGGAGAGAGCCAGCAAGCAAGGAAATGATCAGGAAATGTACCGTCTGTTAAAGGACCCAGCGCAGACGATAAAAAAAGCACCAAAAACTATTTAGCCAGAAATTAACAAAAACCAGCAATAGTTTATTGAACATCTATGATTGAACTACACTAGTCAGAAAACAGCATGAAGTATCTGAAATACACCCAATGACCATCAGATGACACACTGGCTGGGCTTGGCTTGGGACACCTGGCAGAGATAACACAGCTTAAATGTCAGTTTGCGTGAATCACTTAAAGAGGCACTTCAAATTAAAACATTACACTTACCCTTTAATCACTAATGGAAATTTAGACATTTCACTCTTGGACTTTGAATAAGATATTTTGTTACATTAATGCTTTAATTTGTGTGTGTGTGTGTGTGTGTGTGTGTGTGAGATTAAATCCACAAAACGGGAAGCTGAGTCTGTTATGTCGGGCATTGCTACGACAATGCCGTGTTCGGATCCTTTTTACGTTTTACGGAGGAGAAGTAAAGTTCGTGGTTTTTTTCCGGATTCACTCCGACGAGAGTCTCGTCAGTTTTTTTCTGCTACCGGAACATAGCAAAGTCCTGTTTCAGGCTCACGGGAGTCATTAATGTGACTTTTCTGTATCTTATAGACGCTGGATGGTCTCTGACCGTCCATTTTTTACGTAAGCCGATGGTAAAGGCGTCCAGGCCGGCCCGGAGCACAGCAGAGCCGCGGCTCTGCCCCGCGACTGAGACACTGGCGGCCAGTGAAGAGGAGCGCAGCTGTGCACTGGTGAATGGGGCACGTTCCGCTAATTGGGACGCTTCTCCGCTGCAAGCGCGGTCTCGAGCAGCTGGCAGGGGTGGAGGGGGGCACCACATCCAGGTATCACGTCTGTGCGACTTCAGCGTGGAACTGGGGGAACAATTATGGACAGACTGAGATTCGTCCGCGATCCACTGTCATCCGCGGGCCGGGCGGGTACAGGAGGGGCCGTTTGACAAAAGTGGGTAATTGATTCTGGCAGGACCCAGCAAGGGCCAGCAGGAACACAGGCGCTCTGTAAGCCCAGCAGAGGGTCATAATTGATGTGGATAAGGGAATTATCTATACTCCGATGATTTTTACTGGGAGATACTGGAAATTCAATCAAATCGACATTTTTTATTTAAATATAGAATGTGCAGCCGTAATGGGCTCGTATGCAGTCTGACGCTGCCTAGAATCAGAAAAACTTTATTGATCCCGGAGGAAATTGCTCATGTTACTACTAAACAGTCACACAGAGACACAAGACGAGAACGTAAAAAACTGTGGAAGTTTAAATTGTGGGAATATTTAATTTTGGCGATTTTGGAATATTTAATATTGTAAGATAAATACTGTAAAATAGACAGCAAAAACTCTTTAGGTTTGTTACATCTGTTTATTATGCAAATTACATATGATTGATCTTATACGTTTTTTTTATTATTGTAAATAATAGCATGAATATGACTTATTATTGTTATGCTTATCATTATTAAATTGGTGCCACTTTACAATAAGACTACCCTTATAAAGGGTTTATGAATGGCTTATAATCTGGTTAGTAATTAGGTTGCAACACTTTGTAAATCATCATTAAGCAATTATAATTATAAATTGCAAAAAGGAGCCATATTATAGTGGTACCAATAATTCTACTTTTTGATGTCTCTCTCAAGCTGTAAAGGGGAAAATGTCAGGGTATTCTAAAAAAAAAAAGCACAGTCAGATCCACACTACAGAAGAATCCAGAACCTGGAATTATCATAAGACGATGAGCGTTTCTGCTGCTGGAGTGCCAGCAGGTCCGGCTAAGGAGGATTTGGAATTAGGGCATAGAATCTGGCAAATAACGTTATAAAACCTTGAGTGTCCAACTGTAACGGCTTTGGAAAAATACAGACACAAGATGAGGCTCTGTGGGAAGAACGAGACAACCTTCCAAGGAGGTGTAGGAAAAGGAAAAGACACTATAGAGTTTGTTATATACAAACGCACATGTGTAACTCCACAATAAACTCACAGAAAGATGATTCTTACTGTACGTATCTGAATGACCATTAAATCCAAGAGAAGTGAAGGCCAGTGCTCACTGAAGAATGAAGAAAATGCAATATACTGCCTGAATGTCAGCGCGATATACAGATAAGGTTTCCTGTGCATCTCACACCCCAGAAAGGTCTCAGTTAACAAGCAGTTTCTTCGCTCATTGGTTAAAAGTGACACTTTTTCAATTATTAGCAGAAGTGCGATGATCAGATTTTTTGGTTTTCGTTTTGGTCTTTTACTTTGAAACTGAAGGAAGACACACACACATACACACTCACACACACATACACACTCACACACACTGCTGTGTGCTGCCATTTGTCAATATTCTGACATCTAACATTCTGCATGGTGTAGTGTGACTATAAATGACTTAATAGAATTTAGATCAATGAATAAAAGCCACTTTAACTTCTACTGACCGTTACATCTTGCCTGCAGAAGTGTGCTCTGGTATCGTGTGTTGGATATCAGTCTCCCCCCAAACTAATTGTTGTTATTTTTTTCCTTTTTGGGATCCTCAGATCTGAAGTCACAGCTCCAAATCGTTTTCGTTACACGATTTATTTTTATTTCTAATTTCATACAATGATGATCTTCGCCCTAATGAGCCCTGGCGGAATGTGGCCCAGACTTCGGATGTCTCCAGGCTGCAGATCGAAATGGGCGGAAACCTCGGTGACCTCCGCAGCACCCCTGAGAGAGAGAGAGAGCGCAAAGCGTCGGACTCACCTTCGCTGCACTAAGTGGCACCGGCCGCGGCGCTTCAAGTTCGGCGTGTCACAACCGGTACCGGCTTCCCGGCGTCGCGCGGCAAATAACGGGGGACACTATAAAGAAACATCAGACGCACCAAAAAACACAGTCAATGATAACCATCCCCCGGCTTTGACGTGTTTGTGTGTAATGGATTTTCATCGGGAGAAAGTACCGGGACTTGTTTGACGAATCCCAAGACTGCTCTAGAATTCTTTTTGAAATCCTTTTCTTTAGTAGTCTTGTTCAAGTAGCCTGGGGCCAAAGCCTTCAGAGATCACAATATTATTAATATAAACGTGTCAAACCACATGCTGAAATTCAAAACAGAGGTGCCAGGATGTCAAGGAGTCCAACTCTTGAAATATAAATTATGCTTTAATATTCCTAAGCACTACACAAAACATGCTTTAATGCAAAAAAACAGATGTGTAAGAATGCTTAATATTTCAAGACGACGCTCACGAGTGTGAGACCAAAAGGACTCTTTAATGCCCCCGAAAGTAGTTATGGTGTGACAGCCATCAGGGCGCTGCCATGTCCCTCCCCAGGATGTAATTATTTTGTGGAGGACAGAAGGACATTTACCTAAATCCATCAGCACTGGGACAGCAGATTTTTGTTCAGAATTCAGTAAATACTGTGTCTACATGCGTGTGCTGTATAGTCTGAGAAAAGATGTGGAAAGGTTTAATTATTATTTTTTTTAAATAGTATTTGGTTTAAAAAATATACTCTATCACATGTAGCCGACAAGTAAATTATTATTAAAATGAATCATTTTAAAATGATGTGGGGAATATGGTGACTAATATGTTAAAATACACGTCTCACCTTTTGGAATGCAAATGAATATTTGTGCAATTTGTTTCAAGTAGAATTTTTACAGATGAATGTTCTCTTCTGCGTTTCTACTATTTATTTTAGAGGTTTCTTGTTCCAGTACGTCGTTTCCCCCCCCACTTATGAATTAAGTATGGAATCGGTGAGGCTGTCTGTCAATGTGCAGCCCGTCAGTCCGACTCACACACAGCAGCCGATGCAGCTCTGAGGCCTGCCGAGTCAGCAGCTAAAAACCGGGCCGGGAAGATCCGGGCCAGGGACAAGTGGGCTGGGGAAAAGCGGGCCAGGAGGAACCGGGCCGGGGAGAAAAAGGCCAGGGACTGCCAGCCTGTTCTTAGGCATCCCGCTAAAATGCTCGCAGGAATGCAGCGGCCAGCCGGCTCCGATCGGGGTCAGAGCTTTCTGGTAATCTGGCGCACAGCCGCCGCAGGACGGAGGCCGGTGCATGGAAGTTACCTGATGCGTTGCACCACCTTTCCAGTTCCCTTAACAGCCTTGGGTTTATTCCGTTTGCTTGGGGCTCCGCGGCGTCAGACCGAATCGGCCGTCTCACGGAACCACAGAACTCCGGCATGACAACTGAGAGTAGCCAGATATGCGTTAGTTTACACTTCAAATGTTTCTGCTATTGAGCACGGCGCAAGCAAAATGCCCATCACGGGGAGGCGGCCCTTGGAGCAGGTAGCTGCCTCGTGATATTAGCCCAACACTGGCACTGGCTGAGCATGGCTCCATGTGCTAACGGCTAGGTGTGCTAAACCTTTACCAACGGTGCACGTTTTAGCACCCTATCATGTCTCTGTCCACTTGAAGGATAGTACCGATAATTTAGTTATAGCCTTATAAAAAGCCTGTAATGTGCATTTATAAAATAAATCTACGACCTAAGTGTATAGCTATGGACTGAAATAAGCTAGCAAAATAAGCACGTATCAATGGATTTAAAAAGTATATCACTGAGTTTAAACCTCATACGTCACAGGAAATAAGGGCTATAAAAGCAGACGCTGATCATTTTCCAAAAATGCAGTATCCTGTACTGTAAAAAGCCCTTCTTTTCAGGCTCTGGTTGAGAACCATATGTTGGAAACAATTACTGCAGCAAACTCTGGTCGTACAAAAGGTGCCCCGCGTTGGTCATGGTGTAGCAACGCAGCACAACCACAAACGTGTGTTGAATTTACCTCAAGGGGTCTTCAGGACGCCCAATCGAAACTGAGGGAGCTTCTTTGAAAAAAGGACCTTTTGGGAACGCCTGTGATTTAGGAGATGAAGCGATCCCCAGCCAGTCCCAGGCTGCTACATGCCCCCCCACTGGAATCTGTTAGGAGGAGGGGGGAGGGGCAAGTGGCGGCCACAGAGAAGTCTCCATGGGCAGACAGACAGACAGACAGCTCAGACTGACAGATCAGACAGACTGCCACTAACTGTTGAAGAAGTGAACAGTCCCCCTCCACACTTATCTCCATAGATGCCTTGGTGTCAAAGTTCATAGGCTGATGGGGCACACCAGCACACACACACACACACACACTCCCCAGTCAGATGTGCAGGCCACTGGCTTTCTCTCTGGAAGACATGGTGGGGGTTACCCTGGCGATGAGAGACACCGCTGATTTAACAAAAACAAAGAAAAAAACCTCACTATCTCAAAATCGCTTAACGGCCGGGTGGGAGCAACATGGAGATTCCACAGTGTGTGGGTGAGGAAGCTGAGGACCTTCACATGCAGATTACAGACAGAAACAGGTCCCATCACATGTGGGATGGAAATGCAGCAGACAGACAGATAGAGAGTGAGAACCATACAAAGACAGAGACTGAAACAGAGACAGAAAGAGAAAGAGAGAGTAACAGACAGAAATGCAGAGAGACAGACAGAGAGAGACACAGAGATGGTGACAGAAAAACAGGGAGATGAGCAGGAAAACGGGGAAAGGGAGACAGACAGAGAAGAACGGACAGAGACAGACAGGCTGCAGACAAGTTTTTACAGACTTTTTACGACAGCTCCTAGGCAAGGGCTTCTCCGGATGCCCGGAATAGGGGTGTGATGGCACTTTCCAGAAGTCCGATACTTTGTTAAATAATAGTGCATGTGTTCCAGCTTTGACTTGCCAAACTTGGTATTTCTCAGTCATATCAGAATTATTCCCTGATGCACTGAAGTACTTCAGAAGTGACATCAAAATACCCCAATACAAGACATACATTTTAAAGTTGAAATTATTTGATATAAGTGCCTTTAGCATTCATGTAAACAACACCACAGCGGCCAGAGCCGCGCGATACTGGCCTTTGATCTCAGAACCTACCCTTTGATCTGGCTTTCGGAGTAAAAAATGCATTTTCCAAGTGGGTTTCTGGCACTGTGATGAAATGACCCTTGACAGCATTAGGAAAAACTTCAATTAAACTGTCGATGTAAACCTGCAACAGAAAACTTGACAAATAAGATAAAACATATTTACTTTTCCTCGCGTTTAGAGGCGCGCGCAGGAGCGTGCCTAAAAATAGTGATTGGCTGGTTTTTGTGACTAATCCATTTGGAGGACATATGCTGTGAGGGCAGACTAATGGACTGATGTACGCAATGTTGACACCGATCACATACTTCAACACCGAGGGAATTGTTATTCCCATGAAATGAACATGGCTTTATAAGTATGTCTGACCCATAAGGTTCTCGCCCCGCGGGGCACCGGGCAGATCTGGAGCCGGCGTGCTGAATAATTTTGCCTAAATGACTTTTATGGCAATTATGTCGGGAAAAGGGGAGGCCCACCAAAATTGGGTGGCGGTGGGACGGGATGCAAATGGACGGCTTGCGGCTTGGAACAGGAGCAGCACCAGATACAGGGGAAGCTGGGCGGGATGTAAGCCTTCACCACACGCCGACTGTGTCTTTCTGGGGGGGGGGGCTCTTTCTCCCCCTGCAGCGAAAGCTTGTACTTTAGGTTAAAGTGTGGGAGTGCTGCTCTCCGAAACGCCACGGTGAAAACACGGAGTAGGTCGTTTCTTTCATTGCTGCCATATGATTGACCTTTGACCCCTGTCCCCCTACTCCCCCAGCCCCGGGGTCCCGCCATCCTTCACAGAGGCACACGCTGCCAGGATGGACCGTAAGGCAACAGAGCCCAGCTCTGTTCATTTTCCATGTGTGAGTCCTTAACATGCTTTTCTAGAAGTCTCCATCAGCAATGAAATGTAAACTCGCAAATTATGCACAATTACTGGAGACAGATGGCGTGGACCTCCTATTGTTAACAGAATTAAACACACAAAGAGCCCTGTAAGAGTGTGTTTGATCAATACCTATTACACAGATTACACAGACTTCTCTGGTGGCAGTTTCCATACTGCGCTACCTTCAGGGTTTTGTGGAAGCCTGACTCAGACCTGTCACGCAGATGTTCCTTTCCGACTGCGTTTGGCAAGTTGCTTTAGTCCCCAGACAGCTCAGTCAGGCAGGCTCCCGCTGAGTCCACTGCAATGCATGCTGGGTACTCTGAGTGCGTTAGAGAAACACTGAGCGTGGACCTTCCCACCTGCCCCCCTGACCCAAACCTGCCACTCCAGCTCAGCGACTAAGCTCTATAACTTCTCTTTCGATGCCCCTCTGCCGCCCCCCCCCCCACCCAAGTCTCCTGAAGAGGGCATAAGCAGCCCCAAAAACATGGCCCTCCCTTCCACCCATGCACTCAGGAGAGAAGCGATTTTGCCGCATCTTGGAGCAGAATGCCGGGCACGGCCTGCCGGTTCACGCCGCAATTCCATACCCTGACCTCCCGCTGCGTGAGGTCAGCGCAATATCACACAAACATGTAAAGCCATTGGGTCAGGCCCAGGATTGCATTTTTCCTTTTATGTTTTTTAGTTTCCCAGAATGCACCCAATTACCGGACCTCAGCTCTATAACTTTAGCTCCATCTCGAGAACATATATAATTAAAAGCTCCACTCTTTCAGCCATATTTACGCCGGCCGTATTCTCCTGTGGTGCATTCAGCACGTAGCCAGGAGATTAGATGTCAGATGGGGCAGTATGCGGGGATGGTACTTTTTTAGCTATCGGAAGGTGTCGGCAGGCAGAGCTCACCTCAGCCCGAACTCATCGCCTCGGAGACATCTCCCCCGTCGCTGAAAGGGAGAGGCGTGCATCCGCAGACTTCCCCGCACCCCGGACGCGCCTGCCTGCCGCCCGCTTCACAGAGCCCCGCGCCGCCAGCGAAGGCTTCGCCGGCTCGTGCTCTCTGGCCTCCCAACTCTATTGATTTTTCGCCTCGTGAAAAATACATTTTAAAAATGCTTTAAGCTATCTGAAGCTACAGCCAGGCAGCGCGCCAGCAGCACCGTGCCCACTGGGCATTCTGGGAGATCCACTCCGCGCCCCGGAGAGGTCCGGAGCGCCGGCGGGGGATGGGGGAGAGCGGGGGCCAGCTCCCTGTCTCCATTGTGTGTGCCGTCATGTTTAACCCCAACACAGGGCTGTCAGGACAGCTGCCCCTTATCTTGACGGCGTTCCTGTTCGTCTCCGTCATCCCTCCTTCCTCAGAGTAACACGCAGACAGGAGAGAGGTCCTCCTCCATCAAAGCTGCACTCCACGTTTATCACTGACCCCTCCTAAGCATGAATCCTGCGCTGAATACTTTATCGCAGGGAATTCAGAGATGCGTGTGTCAGCTGCAGGTAATTGCTGCATTATTGCTGTTTATTTTCAGAGTGCAAGCATTGATCAGGGATATTTGCTTTTTTGTTCCTCCTATGTATTTTTATGAGCTGGGGTGTGGATTTCAGCTTAATGATGACTGTCTCATAAGTACTATATTAGCTTATGAAGATGCTTCAGGAATTCCAGGTGAAAATTGCAGCTCTTTTGTTGTCCGTCCATCCATCCATCCATCTATTACACCACTAATAGCGGTGAACCTCTCTCATAAAGCAGAGAGCCCTCTCTGGACAAGATGCCTATTCAATTGTATCCAATAAATATTTTATTAATTTATATTTGCAAGAGGAGAAATATTGGCAGAGAGTAAAAATGGTTAAATGCTGGATAGATGAGTTGACGTAAGAGGCTGGCAAGGCTCTGCGCATTGTGCACACAGGCGGCCAAACACACAAAAGTTTGCAGCAGTCCGCCGGAGAAGTGCACCATTGATGTTGAGGGGATATCGACTCCATCAGCCACAGGCGGTAATCTAATATATCTGACTTGACTGACAGACAGAAGGCGAGCAGCTTGAAATTCATTAATACGTGGTGCTTTGAGCACGGCTGCTCAGGTCCGCTTCACTTATCAACGCGTTCATGGCTGAAATACCGTGACGTCATTAAGCCGTGTATTGTAACTCGAAGGGGACCGGATGGAAACGCTACAGTGGAATCTCTCGTGGCGGAGCTCCTCAGACAATCGGGTGACTTTCTTCCGGCCTGGGGGAACACCACGTTTTCCCCGCTGTTAGCCGAAACGACGGGATTCCCAGCAGCCTCACGGAATTCCCGCAGTTAGATTCCTGCAAATCCCAACCTGAATGGCTAGAGGGTCCCTTTCAGCATGACACACAGGCTGCAGCCCCTTCCCGACACAGTGAGGCCCCCAACCCACGCTTTACTCCGCCTGTTTATTTTGGGCTTGTGAAAACATGACTCTGTGCCGGTGAGCGGTGTCGCTCCAGGAGAACCCATAAGTCACATTTAGGTCTGACCTACAGGGTGGCAGGAATGATGGACACAGGAAGTGCGTGCTTCCTCCAGACTCTGGGGGGCTCTAGGGGCAGGAAGCGGCATGTGTGCGGCAGCCCGGAGTGCCGCGGACAGTCAGAGCTTTCGCGAACATGTGGGCCTCCTTCCAGAGATTTAAAGTGTCCCCTCAGCCATGTGGACGAGGGCAGGGGGTGGGGACAGGGAGGAACAGGCGCCGACCCTTTTATCTGAGCATGTGGAGGCCAAATGCCCCGCAAATCTACCGGAATGTTTCATCGTTGGCCGAGGCGTCACAATGCAGAGAGAGTGAACACAAATACAGACATTAGGGCTGTGCAACAATATGTACAGATAATCACTGAATTTTAAAAATGTGTATAATTAAGAACTTCATGTCTTAATATGACAAATCATTGGAGCTCAGAATTACTATCCAGCAAAGGTTAGATACCGAAGGTTGTGTCTCTATGTTTCCTCCTTTCAAAGCAGATCTTTTTTATTTTTTGTGTAGACCCCCCCCCCCCCCCGACACAAAGCGCACTGACCTGTTACTTGCCAGGCCTCTGATCCCCCGTCATGTGATTTTTGGACCAGGCCGCTGATCCTCTCTGATATACAGCACATGACACGTCTTCGGAGGTGCATGTTTAACGGAGGACGCCAGGCCCCCGCGAGAGGGCGGCATGAGGGAACCAAAGCACGTGGGAGGCAACGGGGGTGGGGGCCGAGTCGCGGACAGAAATGTATTCCAGGGCCCCTCGATTAGGGACTGGCGAAAGGCGCCGCAGTGAGGCCGCTCACAGAGGTATCGAGGTAATGGATGAACACATGCAGCGATTGCTACGTCGGCCCATTCTACTCATGAAGCACAGAACTGCCCCCCTGAGGAAGGGTGTCACAGCGAGCGCCTCGCGGGCATGCGCTAAAGGATCCCCTCACTCCTGCCCCCCGACAGCCTCCGCTTCTCACTGCTGCCCCCCTGAGGAAGGGTGTCACAGCGAGCGCCTCGCGGGCATGCGGTAAAGGATCCCCTCACTCCTGCCCCCCGACAGCCTGCACCTTGCAAGAAGAAAAACCACACGGCTTAGATCACAGGGTGAGTGTGTTTAGATGTGCGACGGTGTGCGCGCTCTCTAATTACGAAGGACGGGCAGACAGACGGGGTAGCCTCTTTTTGGGCGCTTTGGGTAAAGACCATATTTAGACAGTCAAAAGAATAATAATTACTTCACTTTCGGGGATGGTGTTGACAAATGGTGCTTTGCAAAGCGCACACGTCCGTTGGAGCGGTCGGGCTCGAGGGAAGGAGCCCGCTGCCGGTGCTCGACGGTCTCAGTGAGAGTGTTTCCCCGCCGGTTCCGCTGTCACCGGGGGCCGCTGTCTCCCACTTCTCTCTTTTTTATTTTTGGGAGGAGTTAAAACTTGCATTTTTTTTTTTTTTGCCGTTGCCGGGGGCGACGAGGAGCCGGCTCGCTTTAATTACTGCAGTCTGACTTGCCGGCAGCGCCATTTTTTTTCCGCCGAGCGAGATTATGCGGCATGTCTGGGAGCCGCTCGCCGGGCCCCCGGCCCCCCGGCCCCCCGGCCGTGCTGCGGACCTTGGTGGACACGCCACGGTCGCCTGCCGGCCCACGCATGGGCGCAGTGGCGCAGATGCAGGGCCAAAAGGCTACGTGGGAAGATGGGGCGGCCTCGAGGGGGTGCTGAGGGGGAAGAGTTCAGGGAGGAGGAATTACAGCGCGGCGGCCAACGGATCGATACTGTCACCTAAAGAACGGTGAGGCCACGAGACCTAGAAGCTCCTTCAAGGCGGGCTGGTGGTCCTCCTGTATGCCTGTGAGTGACTGTGAGTGGGTAGGCAGGCTGCGGTAAATAGAGTCCTGAATATCCTCAGTCCACAACAAAGCCTTTCCAGTCACGACGGCGTGATTTAAACCGTGTGTCCAGACGGCTCTAAGTGCTGCCTGAATGCAATGAAAAGAATGGGGGAGCTGTGTTATCGCAACCCGTCACAAATTAACCCAGTCTGGCCATTTTAATTACGCTACACATTTATTAAGTGGGAAACATTGGGTGGGAAATAAAATACCCGCCACCACAATTCCACGCTGGGGCAGCGATGGAAACGAATGAATGTAAAGATGAAGGTCGGCTGCATTCTGCGAAGGCCCGGAGTGTGGACATAACACAAGACCTTTACAATACCGGCGACACAATAACAGGAAAAATCCTCTTCAGACGGCAGAACAGACATGGTCACAATGCCCAGAAGGCCGCTGTCTCTTCAGGGCTTATTTTCAAGGTCTGCTGCTAGCTTTGGCAACATCTTCACCTCCCTGCTCTCCCAGGTGTGTTATGAGATCTTCATATGATCTCCTCACATCGCTGTCCCAACGAGCATGCTAAACGGCGCAGTAAAGCGCGCAGCCACTCCTCCGCCCGTGGGCAGGAAGACGTGCCTCGTCTCTGTCTACATGAGGCGAGACATCGAGTCGACGAATGGGGCAAGGTTCTTGATCGGCTACGTCTGAACGTGTCCGAAGACACAAGTGCGTCGCCCTCACTTGCACAAGGGAGGGGACTCTATTCCCTCTGAGCATGTCACCTCAAAAGCAAAGAAAAATGCCTGAGCAACAGAAATGTTAGTTTATCAGAAGAACAGAAGGGAGAGGGTGATCATGGGGCAACTCAGACGGCAGCTCAGAGTCACGTGATTTCCCTGTAACATTGTGCCTTTATTCACCGTAATTGTGATGCAAAAAAAAAACATAAATGAACTGTAATTGTTTAAATAGCTTAAACTATGTTAATAATTTGATCGCTAATTTATACTGCACATTCCCGTTATTTTAGTCATGTGATGATTAATTATGTTTGTGTCTCTCAACCTTCTTGGGAGTGACACTGCGTTTTTGGAAGTGACACTGCGTTTTTTTCTAAAGAATGATGCTCGTGGTTTTCGGGTAATTAATTTTTAATTTAAAATAGTAGCTTTTGTGTTCTTAATCTTGCAAAAAGAAAAATGTAAAACGATTCAAATGGAAGCTGCCGAAAGGCCGCCAAACCAGGCGAACACAGTGTCACTCGGCCCCGTCGGGGGTGGGGGTGTCCGGCCATGCCTGTCACTTCAGTGGAGGCGAATTAGCGACGGCTCTTAATGAGCCTACAGGTGTTTGCGGCGCAATGGGTGCCTGATACGTGTCTCTCCCGAAGCGCCTCTTCAGATCGGCGACAAGCGGCGGACGACAGGCGCACTGTCACGCCAACCGGCCCGCCGCCCCCCACCCACACCGTCCCTAAACTGCACCTTAGACCCGCAGCGGAGCTGAACCCCGCTGGGATTTAAAGGGCGCGCCATGAAATTCGGGCGCACGTTTATTTTTTGTCCAGAGGCGACGATCCTTTAAAGCAATACACTGATTAGGAGGAAGATGGCGTCGGTAAGTAACTTAGTCATCTTAATTGAATTTACTACATGTGCAAAACACACCGAATACAAAAGAGAATTAAAATGCTCCCGTGCGTTGCGTGTGTGTCCGATAGTTTATGTAATTTATTTATCTTAATGCAAAGTAATTGGTAACTAATAAACTGCCTCTGCATCATTGCTTTTCTTGGTGCTGTGTGTTAATTTATACATCCAGACTCAGGCTTTGCAAGCCCCAAAGAGGAGTTTTTTTTTTTCCTTGACATAAAAAGGGAAACTAGTCGTCACTTGTCAGGACTTATTCTGTTAACATGAAAAGGAAAACTAGTCTTGACTTTTCCGAGGGATATCTTTATATATATTTATGTGTGTATGTACAGTGTCGGAGGTGCGTGTCGCTAAATTAATCACCAAAAGATGCACAAATAAAAGAGTGACTCACATTCGAGTCCTTAAGATTAAGTCGTAATGCAGGAAAATAAAGTTTTCATAGTAAATTTTATTCACAGTTTAAATAAATTCTTTTTCTCAAAACTTTACTTGAAGTAAGTGAGGAACACCCCCTTTAAGGTGGCATGATTCAGTGATTAGTGTCACGGCAACGCACGGTGCGCTGACACCCCCAGGGTGTCCCATCGTGTTCTAAGGGGGTTTGGACCAAAAGCGCCCCGCAGAGCAGCCGGCCGCCCCCAGGCTGTGGTGCCTAAGATCAGCCACAGACCGCCGCGCTTCTGCTCTTCACTTCCCTAAGACGCTGAAGTTCATCCATCTTCCAGACGCTTATCCTGGCCAGGGTCACTGGCACGTTTAAATACACTTAAAATAATCACGTTCATTTCCCTCCATAGGCAAAAATCGACTTGGTTTTTAGCGGTACTAGCATTGTCCAGTTTGTTTTCATAGCCATATATTTTATTTGGCACATGGCGAAGTTTTTTTTATTTTATTTTCGCGGTCATTAACTCATTCAGCTGGTTAAAACAACAAAATTGTTAGGTGGCTAATTTGTTTTTTTTCGTGTAAGCGCATAGATCTAATAGATAAATATTTCATTCATCCACCTCCCACCCGCTTATCCACTATAATACACAGGTGATTATATAATACACATACAGAGGATTATCGATCTGTATGTATATATTGGGGTTAATGTACGCATAAAAAGCTCAGGTCACTTTTAATGTTTGGCGAATGCAGGGAAATTAATGTTACTGTGAAGCCCCTTTGTGGTCAGCTGTATATACGTACCGCCCCACTCCAACACCTGATCACCGCAAGACTTTAATTGTAGTTAATGACTGACCTGATTAGATAAGAATAGAACTAGAGTTTTGGATCCAGGTGCGTTTAGGCTGCAGTTGGCATTCTGTATGTTCGTAAGAAATGCAAGATGCAGGCCATGAGCTTGTTAACACTGGTAGAGTGCTTTAAAAGAGATTAGTAATAATAATTATTGAAAATGGTCACAATGACCATCATTTGCTTTGCAATAGTGACGCTTTTGGTTTCCTGTTGACTCATTTCAGACCCGTTACCCAAACATTCCCAACTGAAGCGGTGCGTCCATGAGAAGTTGGTCAGAAAATTTCCCAGTTTTGATTACTGCCGCTATAGCTCTGCTTAATGACTGCTTTGATTTTTTTTCCCTCTTCCTGACCCTTTCAAAAAACTCGTAAAAAATAGATTTAAGCTGCCCGTTAGACAGCATGTTGATGAGCACCACCTGATTTATTCAGTTTATACCTGATACTACGAACTCAGGCTGTTTAAAACCTCACAAGGGGGG
>JAODKF010000009.1:7029185-7039371 GCA_026779585.1 Mormyrus proboscirostris
CGTCCTCACTGGCTCATGTAATGCTCCTGTCTCCCCCACATCCTTGGCTGACTGACTCAGACCGTGTTACACAGTCCCCCAAATGTAGCCAAAGATACATTTAATTGGGACGGATGGCAGCGACAGACATGGATTCGGCGTGTTTGTCCGGCCATTGGGGTCACGCCGCTGTCGGAACGCACCCCGCCCCACTGGCTACAGGCCTCGCACTCTCTCTCTCCCGTCTTTACGGACGCAGAGATTCCCATGTGATTTTTAAAATGCCATATTCTCAGCTCCTGTAATGCGGGGTCAATGCTGAGTATGTGATCACTTCTTTTGTTTTTTGTTGCCTCCCGTGATTTGATCCGTATTTATTTCGGATCGTTTTACACGACGGCAAACCGCTGTAAAACACATTTCATCCCAGGAGTTTCTGTCGAATCAGCACGCAGTGTCTGCTTTTCCAGACGCTTCTATTCCCGCGCCAGGTACGACGTATCGCCGCTTATACAGCCGTCAGCTTCGGAAGCGTGCCTTTCCAGGGCTGAGGGATAAACATAAGATGACAAATTCCCCTTTACTGTATCGCTCAGACATCTGGGCCTGCTGGTTCCGCCGGACGCCACCGGTCCCAGTCAGTACCGTGTTCCCGGGTTAGTAAGACCCAATGGATGCTGATCAAAGAGTGTGAGAAACCAGCAAGAAAACTACACGTTTTTTTTTTTAAGGTGTGAGATGTTAGAGGTTATGTCGGGGGGTTTGGGTGAGGGAAGCAGATCCATCTGGACAGAAACCGCCCCCCCCCCCCAACACACACACATCTGCTTTACATTTCTCAGGCCGCAGAATACAATACCCAGGAGCTGAGTGACAGAATTAACTGGGGGGGTCTCTCTTTCATTTCTTGTTTTTATTTTTCCAGTAAGAAGCGTGGTAGGGAATGAGTAAGGAAAAATAAAGAGGTGCTCTTAAATATTGTCTCTAAAACTGGTAAAAAATAAATAAATGACTATTTCTTCTTCCCAACAAAACCGGAGGCTGCTTTTTTCATGCCTTTGCAGTTATATTCCTTTCAGCACTCGGGGAAAGCCACAGCGTGACTCTCTGGGCCGGCCGGTCATCCAGCCTCTCTCCATGCGGCGGTTGGGCCGTTCCCAAGCGATAGGAGAGTCTCACATGACCTTTACCCGCCAAGTTTGCACGAGTGTGTGTGTGTCCAGGAGGGGGCTTTGCCTAATTTCTGGGTGTTCTGGCAGGACAGTGGACAAAAAGACTGATTTATGAAAGAAAAACACCATTGCGCTCTCCTCCAGCCTGGGTTTTTTTTTTTTTTTTTTTTTTTTTTTTTTTTTGCAGTCTTCTCAGCGGTACTTAAACGCACCATTTCGGTCGAACCCCTTTGTTGTTGATTCTGGGGAAGGTGAGGTTGTGCTTTGTGGCCAAAATTAGAGCGATTCCCTCAAAACAGCTCAGCAAGATGACTTCACGGGATCAAAAGGCGAAAAAAAAAAGTTTTTGTTCTGGTTCACAAAAGGAGTGGCTAATTAAGAAGAATGTCAGCAGACAGTCGGCAGCGGCGAGCCCTGCCTCCGTTTCCATGTGAACTGATTGAGATGTATATTAAAAAGAACAGCAGAGCTGCCGCGTGTGCGCCTGTGCCCGCTTGTGCCCGCCTGTGCCCGCCTGTGCGCGTGTGCCTCTTCCTAATGGGATTACATTAATTGGACCGTGCTTGTTTTTGGGCCCAGTGATGATGGGATTTAGCTGCTTTAAGACTCACGGTTTTGCACATCACTTCATCCTGCTGAACGAAATCAGGGGCCTCATGTTGTCAGGTATTTCCGGCAATTAAACCAGAGCGGGATTATGAAAGTATGAGTGTCCACTTCACTGTAAACTGCGTAGCATCTGGGCTTTTCTGCACTGTGTAGGACGTCTACACCATTCCTGGCTGCCTAGGATAGGAGCACATGCAAGCCAGCTCACGCGGCCTTGCTCCTCTACAAGTTCCTGCTTTGTTTACCAACATCCCATTTCATCATCTGTCTTTCAGTCATTTTAAAAATGTTACTTCTCTGTGCTTGTATTTCAAAGTGTCTTTTATAATTTTAATCATGTATCAGGTTGCAGCCACTCTACAGACAAGTGGCGAACAGCAATCCGCCATTTTTGATTGAAGAAATATGTCATGCTAACTATGGTAAAAGTGCACATTTGTATACAGGTTAACGTTAATCAGAAACGTGGAGTGAATGATGTACGGTAGATTAATGCTGTCAAAAGTCCGTTTGTTCACTTTGAGTCCTATTATAATGGAGTATTTAAATCTGCGCAGAGTAAACTTAGCGGCTGCTCCATCTGCGTTTTATTTGCGTAAAATAATAACAGACTGCGGGCCTTCGTGTGCAGTTATGGTTCAGGCCTGAAAGACGTGCGTCTGTGTGTGTGTGTGTGTGTGTGTGTGTGTGTGTGTGTGTGTGTGTGTGTGTGTGTGTGTGTGTGTGGGAACATGCGGGCCTTCCAGCAAAAGATGGTGCCATCATAAACCGTGACAAGTTTGGGCCCATCCGTTCGTCACTAGACCCTACAGCCAAATGAAATTCTGTCCTTTCCCTCTTCCAAGGCAGAATGTTTTCTCTTAGTACCAGCCTCTCCCCCCCCCCTCCGAGAGCACAAGCTCGCCAGGTCCCAGAGTAGCACGGAGAGGTCACTTTCTGTCCAGATGACAGCGACGGTGGACATTGTGTGGTGGTAGGAACAGGCCCTCCCTGGTGGGCGTGTCAACTTGCGGGAGTCCTCTGCATTCGTGCACGAGGCTCATCGTGGCAGGAACCCAACAAACCTGCCCCCAGGCCGTGGTTTTGTCTGCGGAGTGTTGCGTAAGAGCCCAGGTGCTGAGCAGGTGTGACTGATGGGGAGGGCGGGGCGGCCGGGGCGTGGTGAGCGCACTTTCTGTAGCAGCACGGCGTCCTCCTCTTACTGGCCGTCGAAAGCGTTCCCCTCCGGGTCCCTGAGCACCATCTACTGTGAGCCAGGGGGCTTTTGGAAGCAGTGACTCCTCAGAGGGGCCCAATACGTCGCCAGCTCGGCCCGGATTTGTCCTGAATCGCCGCACGAGTTACCAGAGACTATTTTGATGTCGCAGAGTGAAACAGAGAGGAAACCTCTGCATTTATTCACAAACCCCCCCCCCCCTTTTTTTTTTTTTTTTTTGAAAAGCCAGATCAGTTGTCAGTGGCTGATGAATCCCGAATCTTCACAATGCACAGTTGAATTTAATAATGTATATTTTTCCTTTGATAAAGCAGTACATAAGTTCAGGGCTCTGATGAAAAGCTCTTGTGCCGAACTCGTACTTCTCTGCTAGAACACCCCCCAGCCCCCCATTTTTTTTCATATCGTGAGGAAGGAATGAGGCTCCAGGCAAACGGCAAAATTTGCTCAGCCGCTGTCTTTCTCGTGTCATTGCGGGCGATTTCAAAACATAAACAACACAGCAGGGATGTTTGAGCTCTACCTGTAACTCTGCTCGATGCCATGATGATCCCTTCGCTGCTTACAGACCTCCACCGTTTTAAACTCAGTCCAGGTGACTGCATGCGGAAACCCGGCACTATTTAAAACGGTTGCCTGATTTAAGAGGGAGATTCCTTCATTTTCAAGGCCCAATTTTCCTCATTTTATGGTGTTTCCTCACAGGCTATTCGCTGCACTTTGGTGAACTGCAACTGTGAGAGTTTTAAGCCTGGGAAACTGAAGCGGAGACAGTGTGAGCACTGCAGGCATGGATGGGTGGCGCACGGTAAGTCGGACACACCGCGCCGGAGGCACGCACGCCTGCAAGCGCTTGCCGCCCCCGTTTCTTTGTGTGTCCATCTTTAGGAATCTCTCCCCCATCTCGTTTCCAGCACTGAGCAAGCTGAAGGTGAGCCACACGTACCAAAGCAGCCAGGTGGAGATCGTCCACTCCAACGTGGTGTTCGACATCAGCAGCCTGATGCTTTACGGCACGCAGGCCGTCCCCGTCAGGCTGAAGATCCTGCTGGACCGCCTCTTCAGCGTCCTCAAACAGGATGAAGTTGTCCAGATCCTCAACGCTTTGGACTGGACACTACAGGACTATATCAGGGGATACGTGCTGCAGGTGAGACTCTCAACTCTCACAGCCGCTGATCAAACAACAAACCACCACGGTGATTAATAAGTCTAGGTCCGTTTTGGCTGCTTTGCGGGAAGCATAATGAGTTGCCTGATGAGTAACTAATGAGTCCATGCCACACATAGGATGACTGTCTCACTCCTGCCCCCCAAAAAACATTTGCATTTAACAAATATCACTGCGTAAAGGCTTGTGTGAGGTTATACCCCCAGCTGTCTCCGTCATGTTGACTTTTAACATCACAAATTCCGCTTGTTGCATTTAATTCTTGTTAGCAAATGTGGAAAAAAAAAACCTCCACAGAGCCATCAAATGAATGCCGTATGATAAATTATTTATCCTGGTTACAGCTTGTAGCTGGAGCTCAACTATCAAAGGCCAGTAGTGTTCGCATGTAATTACAGCTAGCTTGATGACTACAGTCGCTGGATCAATGACGAATTCATCCTCCTGAGATGTTAATCCTGCCCCCTTGCATCTAATTGGACAAAAATGAAAATAAGCATGTTTAATTTATTGCTATCTTCCTTGTTCTGTATTTGTGTAAGTTTGCGACATACAATTACATTTAAAGGGGCAATTTGGTAGCACTTGCATTCTGAAAGGTTCAGCAATGATAGGCATTAACAGGAATATCTTCTCATTCACCAGGACATTACTGGAAAGGTGCTGGACCGTTGGGTTATCATGACCTTCGAGGAGGAGATTGCCACTCTGCAGCAGTTCCTACGTTTTGGAGAGACCAAGTCCATTGTGGAGCTGATGGCCATCCAGGACAAGGAGGGTCAGGTTGTTGCTGTGCCGAGCAGCAGGACGAACTCGGACATCCGGGCTTTTATTGAGAACACCACCCAGCATGGCCCCAGCCTCCCCGCCAAGGTGGAGAAGCCTGGCTCGGGCAGCGTGCACCACTTTGAAAACTTCATCAACAATATGGCCTTCATGTTGCCCTTCCAGTTCCTGAGCCCTGTTCCTGCACCCCTCCTGGGTACTTCCCCAAGTTCTTTCCTGGTGGAGCAGGACCAAAGGCGGGAGCAGCGTTGTCGTCCTGAGGAACCCACTCCCACCATCGAGAGTGGTGTCCTGGGATCCGGCTCGACCGCTTTCTCATCGGACACTGAGAGGACAGACCATGGCTCAGATACTGCACCCACCAAGGTCGAGCCCGAAGACTTCTCCACCGGTGACAACTACTCAGATGCACCCTCCACACCTTGCACGCCTTCCATGACCTCTGACATCACTCAGATGTCTCCTGAGAGTAAGATGAGGTCTTTGGAGAAGAGTGCAGGTGGGCTGAAGAAGGGCCGCGTGTTCTGCAGTGCCTGCGAGAAGACATTTTACGACAAGGGGACCCTGAAGATCCACTACAATGCTGTGCACCTCAAGATCAAGCACAAGTGTACTATCGAAGGCTGTAACATGGTGTTCAGCTCGCTGCGCAGCCGCAACCGACACAGCGCCAACCCCAACCCGCGACTGCACATGCCCATGAACCGCAACAACCGCGACAAGGACCTGAGGAACAGCCTGTCGGCGGATGAGGCATCAGAGGGCGAACGGAGGCCCGAATTTGGTGTTGGAGCCGAGAGCAGGCAAATGTCCAGCTACCTGGTAAATAACACGGAGCCCAAGCTGCAGGGCACATTTCCCAGCATCAGCCAGAGTGGCATTCTATTCCCCAACCTAAAGACGGTGCAGCCCGTCCTGCCGTTCTACCGCAGTCTGGTGACACCCGCCGAGCTTGCCAACACACCCAGCACGCTGCCTTCGCTGCCACTCATCTCTTCATCGGTACCCTTGAAGCCTGTCGCCAACGAGTCATCCCTAGATCCCGTGCCTAAGAAGAAGTCCCGCAAGTCCAGCATGCCCATCAAAATTGAGAAGGAGACAACAGCGGCTGAGGACCCAGCCGAAGAAAGTGGCACCGATGATGAGATTGGCTCATGCAGCCTGGACAAGGCGGACCACGACGGAGGGACCTATGGGCAAAAGAAAGCAGTGAGGGGCAGCGCCGAGATCGGTACTGTGGGGGTCATCCAGCCCACTGACCGGGAGCCGCACCTAGCTCCTTCCCAGAGGCCATTAGACTTCAGGTCCAACACAGACCTGGATGACAGTCTGGGTCGCATGGAAGGAAGCATAATCACCTGTACATCTCCTTGTGACACTAAGCACAAGGAGAACCAAAATCTCATGGGTGTGCCGCTAATGCCCGGAGCTGAGGACAACAACGATGGTACCCTCGAGCCCACTGACTTCACTGAGGGCAACCATGGAGCGGTCAACGGGGACCTGTTCAACAACAAGGAGGCACCGGATGTCTACATGGAGGAGTATGGGGACGTCTTCCTCCGGTTGGACAGGGAAGACGCACCCCATCACTGTGAGATCTGCAGCAAGACATTCAAGAACCCCTACAGCGTCAAAATGCATTACCGAAACGTGCACCTGAAGGAGATGCACATGTGCACCGTGGATGGCTGTAACGCCGCCTTTCCCTCCAGGAGAAGCAGAGACAGGTGAGAGAGCAGCAAAATGTCCCTCTTACGAGCCAGCGAGGCATGCATTTGACACATCAGTGTTTGAAGCAGCGAGCGTGGAAGCAGTTGTTCTCCACGACTAATACATTAATGTGCGTGACTTCACCAAGCATCTCATTTTTATCTGTTATGACCTTTAGGCACAGCGCAAACATGAATCTGCACCACAAGCTGTTGACCAAAGACCACTATGGAACGCCAAGCACAGTGTGCTCCTCCTCCTCCCCTTTCAGAGATGTGGCTGGTGTCTTTCATCAGGACTTCCCGCTAAAAGACCCCATCGGGCAAACCTCGGTGATCTTCAAAGGGAGCAACCGGATGGGCTTGGTCTACCCCATGAGCAAGAGCACTGACTGCGGGATGGATCCAGCCGCAGAGAGCAGTGGCGAGGGCGAGGCCGTGCTGGACCTCAGTACCACATCTGCCTCCCGCTCGGGTGGCAGTGTGCGTTCCTGGGACTCGGATCGGAGCAGCGAGGAGGGCCTGCCTGTAGAGGACAGTGACGAGGGCTGCGAGGAGATGATCCAGGAGTCCAAAGAGGACAACCATCCCGGCCTGGCCGAGAGGCCCAGTGATTCTCCAATTACCTGCCACCTCTGCCAGAAGGTGTACAGCAACAAGGGCACATTCAGGGCTCACTACAAGACTGTGCATCTCAGGCTGCTCCACAAGTGCAAAGTTCCTGGATGCGACACGTCATTCTCGTCTGTACGGAGTCGAAACCGACATAGCCAGAACCCCAACTTGCACAGGAACTTGACCCCAACAATGGTTCATGGCAAAGAGTAGCTTTCAGAAAGGTCACTTACTTGATTTAACTTTCATTTTTAATCACAATGCTCATATTTGCAAGTATTTTGTAAAAGTATCCATGTAAAAAAAACCGTTTTAATCATGGTAGTTATTACTTCTGACCGAAAACACACAGGTCTAATCCTTCTTTATCAGCAATAAATTAAATGTTTCGTACAAACGTTACCTTTTGCGGTACATGTGGTTCTGTTTAACTTATATCGGTCATTTTCTGTCTAGACAGTGAAGGCCGGCGATTTCATTGTGTTTTCAGCCTGATTAGATTGTCAATCAAACGTGAATCTCAAAGTAGAACCGGAAAATTGTGAATCTCTGACACCAGTATAACGCTTAGCATAAAAAGAAATCATTTCCCACCAAAGCGATTGGTAGCGGTGTTCAGAATGAGGCATGTTCATAAAAATCAGTCTTAATTTGTTTCAATAACGGAACATGATTATTACAATTAACTTATGTTTAAACGTTAAACAGAAATGTGATTTCCAAGTACCTCAAAACGGATTAGGTCTTTAATGTTTAGAAAATAATATAGATGTCTGTGAAGGTGGAATCAAGTTTGTTTTTTTTTGTTAAAGAAAGTTGTATTATTCAAATGACATTCACTTTTAAGTTCTATGCACTTACGTAAAGATTGAGACATGGTTTGCCTTACCTGTGTCTCAGACAAAGTCCAGCGACTCGGGAAACTGCCGCATTGGTACCAGTGTGTCCACCAGCATTTTAAGTTCAAGCTGTTGAAATGACTCCAACTGTGTTCTTGTTGGTTCCTATTCCGCTGTTTTCCCGTGAAGGGGGGTTATTCAGAAACAGCAGCGCAGCCTCAGCTGCTGCCGATCACGACCCGTAAAAATGAAAACTCGGTTAAAAAATTGTACGTGTTGTGCACGTGCTGAGTGAGTTATTGTTTGCTGTTGTGCGGACTCTCCTCATCTCATTTGGTGTTGTTGATGTTGTTGTTGTTCGGAAGGCTAAAGGTGACCAAAGATTTGTTTCATAGGGACTGTAAAAGACCCTCATATATGAGACAAGCAGTATTATACATACATCTCAGACCGTTTAAGTCATTTTCCAAGCTGTCCGAGAATGCATCGTGGCAAATGTAACAGGGTGGCTTGGTTTCAACTAAAAAGAAACTGTAAACTGTAAATTATTAAAAGAATTGTATATTTTTCAAGGTTCCTTTTTTTCTAAACCACAACTAAAGTGTTATTTCACTTCTAAGGATTTTCTTAAGCACTGAAACAGGTGTGAACGGACCGATATCTCTGCTGCGATCCTTGTGGACACGTTTCGTAATTTAAAACGCACATGAGAAGGGGGGCTCCTGTCATTATGGAAACAGGCGTGGGCTGTATTACGATTAATCCGAAAAACAAGGTACTGTACGAGGTCGGCACGGAGGAAGAGAAAGCGCCAGAGTGACCCGTAGCCACAACGGGGCAGGTACGCAAACGATTAAGTAGGCCTATTGTTTTTTTTTTTTTTTTATGAATGTTAAAATTTGTACAATGAAAGCAACCAAAAATTACAATAATTTGGAAGAGTTATTTGCATTATTACTGCTATCGCAATGTTTAATGTACGACTGGAACCGATTTCTCAGAGAAACATTGCATTGTTAAATTTTCGCGCGATAGCTTTTTTTGGCTGAAGTGGAATACATTGGGGAACAGTTTGTCAAGTTATGATTTGTAAAAAAAAAATAGAATCTCATGTCAATAAATGTTGAAATGTTTTTGATTTATTGTAACAGTATTCTTGCTAAATAAAAAGCCATATGTTTGCATGTTTTTTGTTTTGTTTGTCTCAATTATATATAAAATGCTTTATACACGAACGTGTAGAGGATTACGTTAAGGCACATAAAATGGCTTTAAAACGTTTCATTAAAAGCTGTCAATAAAACGTCTTTTACAGCTGTGTATTCTTTCACTTGTTCTCTGAATGTTACAAACGCACAAAAAAATCGATTTCTGATGATACCCGCAGAACTTGTTACTCGACTTCTTACCACGCGTTACAGACTTACAAATACCGTGTAACAATGAGAGGACACGGATACAGGTTTAATACAATATCAATAAATGTGAGGTAGCCCTCCTCTCCCTTGGTGTGCTGGTGTTGTATTTCGGTTCGCGTTTTGCAGGGGGCCGCGCCGAAGTCTACCCTTCTGTTAACTGCGCAGTTCTGCACCGATCCAGGACAAGGAATTACTACCTAAGACCGTGTCACTTTGTTAAGAGGGTTATGAAATCCTAACCGGAGAGGGTCGTAAAATATACTGTTTCTGCCTGGGTAGCCCGTCTGGTCGCGTAATATCGCAAAATGGAGAAGTGCGGATACTCAAAAAGCACTATAAGCTGAAACACACGAAATACTTAGCGGTTACTGAGAACCCACCGCTATAATTTACATTTGTATAGAGCTATTCATCGCCACTTCAAACACTGAAAAGCAAATCCTAATATGTATATTAGGATAATTTACTGCTGCCGTGGCGTTATATTACCCCCTCTAAAGCTTGGGAATTATAAATACAGTCAGTCCTCCGCACAATATCCAGTTGCGAGTGTGCAGCGTTTAAAACACCTGATGTTTAATGTTTGAAGGATTTCAGGAGGTGCTCTGACCTCGGCCCTCCCCTGCTGATTCACTGCAGCGCAGCGACTGGGATGTGATGTACTCATAT
>JAODKF010000009.1:7051879-7062120 GCA_026779585.1 Mormyrus proboscirostris
TCTTGTCTTGGTCTCGATACCCTCTGGTCTTGGTAGTGTCTTGGTCTTGGTTTAGGCGGTCTTGACTACAAGTCTACATCTGGCTGGGGGGGAGATTAGCCAGTCGCTAACTGAACGGTTTCCGGAAACACCCGCAGACTCATCATGGAGGGGTCTGAACCTCTGGTTTAATAGAGGCTGGTATGGAAGGCGTAATGTAACTTGATATAAATAAAAAATGAAGTTGGACCTTATGAGATGATCAACTCCCGATCAGAACAGCAAAGCCAAACATGTACAAACTGTTACTTAACAGTTCATTTCTGGAATAGGTGACAGAGCTGTTGGGGAGACACCTGTCAGCTAGAGGGCTGCTCGCCAGTGAAGCCATCTGTCAGCCAACACGCGGGATGCCCCCAGGGTCTCCATGCGCCATCTGAAGACTTAACGTCGCTCACCCCAGCCTATTTTAGCATAGCATGCTAATAATAGTACACAGGTGCTGCCTAACACAATGCTGTGTGTCTATTGTATGTCTGTCACAGCGCAAGAGTGCCACTGAATCTCTGCGTTTCCTTCCTATCCGCCATGCCTGTGTGTTACAGCAGCACAGGGCCTGTCTGGTCCACTCACAGCCAGCAGGGGCAGAGTTCTTAAAGGAGAACCTACCCCCCCCCCCCCCCATCTACTGGCTAACCAGATGTATTTTTCATGTTTTTTTATTCTTTTATATCCACAATGACATTTTATTTCTGTTCCTCTATCGATTTTCCACTCAAATATTACATTGCCTTATGTAAACATTTTAGCATTAGACGGAATAGGACTGTACTTTCCAAGCATAATGAAGATTGCGTAACAGTAAATACTTCAGGATATTGCATAAATCATGTTCAGACAATTTCATGCGTTAAATATGAACATCTGTGCAAACGCCCATGACTATATCTCACCGTCATTCCCTCGTTAACTCCTAATTTCAGGTAACAGGTAAAGATAGCGGACACTTTCATGTACTGTATTAGTGACAGCAATTTTGCACGATTATATTCGTTCTCTGGTGTCACTCACCTGTTTTAGGTAGAAGGTCATGAATCCGTCTATAATGCTGTCCTGCTCAAGTCCTATAATAAGGTTCATAACGCTGAAGAAGGCGTATACGGCAAAAACTGAAACAATACGATAAAGGAAATTAAACATGCCAGACTAAATATATGGCAATAATAAAGTGTGAAAAATAAAAAGCTATTCTATATCTCTCCGTCTGCTGATGAAAACAATACAAATACTAATGTGCTATATACAGATACAAATAGATAAACTATGTTTATATCTATTAACATTATCGTTTTGGTACAAATTTGAACTTTTATTAAAAATAAGTGCACAGTGTAGTCTGTTAATACAGCTGCATTGGCCTGTGTACAATTGACAAAACGCTTTACTTGTTAGGAAGTTAAAACTGGATAGATTTGTTGTAAATAGGAGATAATGTATTATTAAATGAATAGTTAATCAATAAAAAAAATTGTGCTGATTTGCATTGATGACAACATTCATCTAGGCGTGCTATAGCGTTACAATTCAAAACACATTTTTACCAGGAGGATAAATATCAATGCACTTACCGTAAAAAAGAGGATCCTTCGGTGGATTTTTCTTCAGCGAAATGCGAGCAAATATCATTATATAGAGCACCATTAATGTCCCCGAAACAATAACTGCTCCGATGCTGCAAAAAAGAGACTTATTTTTGATATGCATGAAACTAATAAACTGAAGCACATTATATCGTATTTTCGATAGTGTTAAGTTCTTCTGTGTCCTGGGTGCAAGTGCAAGATTTATGTACGTTAAAACCCAGAGTCGATGGTTAAATCTCTTATTAGTATGATACAATATCGTAAGCTTCCGTGTAAACAATCCTCCGTTTTTACTTGCGGTTTCGCCGCAGGCATCTATGCAAACCCGTTTTAATGACAGTGTAATAATGCACAAGCATGAAGGACCCGAGCACCGACCTGTTAGTGTAAATTAAAAGGTTAAATAAATATGAGATGGGTATCGACAGCAGGGAAAGCACAAAAACTCCGGTTCCAGCGTTGGCGTTCATAGCCCTTCCGTGTCTCCCAGTCTCACACGATCGTACACATCACAGTCACACCAACTGTTACAACACGTTGAGGAAAATTGTATGATAATTAGGGTTTGGTGCGCGCTGGGATGGGTGGGGTTCGGATGAACAACCTTATTCTGCTATCCAATAGCGCAAAGGCGACGCCTAGCATCGATCACAACGCGCCGAATACGGCGGGCGGCAGCCGTAATAGGAAAGGGAGCCCAAAGCAGCTACAATCCACAGTTGGTCTGCCGATCGAGAAACAACAAACTTGCAGACTCTCACGCATCTGCTGTGACCATCACGCTTTCAGATTCTCAGGCTCACGCAAGAAATCTTACGGCAAACCTACTTCATTCCATTATAAACCTAAAATTAGCTACATCAAAAGGGGTAGTTTGCGACCCATAAATACAAGGTAATAAAACTGTTACATAGGTGTAGGAGTATGCAGGCTGGTCTCGAACTGAAAATTTCACGCCAGCCAGGTGACTAAAGTTGACAACCCAGAAATCGAACAAAAATTAAAATTAGGCATACACATACGCTAAAAACTAAAATGAATAAGACAGGAAACACAGCTAGCAGTTGGGCATACTGTTGTACATACAATTTTAGCATTATTCTGCACTTAATGACCAACCAAATTATTCGTGTTACTACCCAAAGTCGAGTATCATAATTATCCTGCAAAATGTTGCCTGTACCCTTTAAAGGAAATGTGCCCAAAACCTCCATTCTATCTCACACGATAATCTAAGAAATTCCATAGTCAAGCCTTAGCGATAAGTTGCGGAGAGTAGCGCAATCTATGAACAGCAAACACAAGTGACGCTCATTTAAATACCCGCAATTCAATATGCGAATGAGATTAAACCATCAGATCTTCAAGGTGCAGCATGACTGCAAGACAGGAGCTGTGTGATATTTGCGGTGGAAATGTGGGGGGCAGGAGCCGAGGATTCTTTTTGCATGGATTCGTATTAGAGGGTGGTAGGGCTGCGTTTGGCTCTATATTTAGCGGGAATTTTAACAAACTATGCTGGGATAGAGTTTCCAGATGATGGACTGTCTGCGTTTCTCGGCATACTTCGATAATGGGAAGCAAAAGGCTTGTACGAATTGTACGAGGGTCACATTGCAATTCAGAATTTCCTACATCAGCATGCGTCCGTCTTTCGAAAATAAGTTACTGACTATGGCGGGCACATTACGGGCGACAAGCTCCTGCTTTGCTTAATTGCGGAGTTTTGATAGCAAGATGCTTCTTTTGATATTTCATTTGTCAAGTCAGGTGCTCAGAAGTGGATTCTCTAAAAGCTGCCGGAACTGGGTGTTACAGTACATTCATGTGCTGCATATCTCCTAATTAGACCGAGGAAAATATGACAGCATATTAAAAGAGGCTTTGCTCCTCTGAAACTTTAAGCCCAATTTTCTGGTTTCGAGTTTTGACTTTTTTTAGGTTCTTAACTTGGGACCTCTTGTACCCTAAACCTTTCTGGTGGCCTCACCCTACCCTTTGCAGTAAAGATGGTGAGTTACTGACAAGGTATTGTGAGATAATCAGTAACAAAACCAAAGGAAGAGGGTTATGAACTGGAACGCTGTCTGGTCTGTGCTGCAGCATCTTCAGTCGTGAACATCAGGCATCATGGAAATGAGGCCCACGAGAAGCAGTTTAGTATAAATCCATAAGAAACTTGGCAAATGGGAAGATGACCGGAGAATGCCCCCACCCCAGAAAATGCACACCCTTCCTTGTGAGACCGGTGTTCTCTGTGGAGCAAATGCGGAGAGCCAATCTTTCGGAACTCTACTTAAAGAAGGCATTTGTTTACTTGGTTCTGGGGAGCCTCAAAAATGATATAACCTTATAAACTTTTCATTGCATCATATATACATTTTTAGATAAATCAACACATTTTCATTGGGGGTATCATTGATTTTATTGAGATGGGGTTTAAATTCTGATTGTGGCTCGAAGGATTGAAGAAAATGGGACCAAATCAGGGACCAAAAGAATGTTTCTGTTTTTCCTGCAGTCCAACATGGGACAACGGCGGCTCCACTGTGGAGGGATGGACAGATACCAGAGTGAGATCACATTCCGTGCTTAAATTAGGGCACCGCATTCAGACTACGGAACAATACCACGCTGACTGGGGGTGAACTTTGCCGGGACGGAGGAGGAACTGACCTGCGAAGCACGGTTCCGTCCGCTTTCAGATATAGCACCATGCCTGAGTGTTTCTCTCCTTCCTTCCTCAGGCAGTTCTTTTGATCGAGGTGTGATGTGCTGCTTCTTGAGGGCCCTTATCAGGCTTCACATTGCTGGAATGGTTTCTTTTTTGGCAGCACTCAGGCATGAGTGTGTCTAGATTCATTTATCATATTATCATTTAGATTTGGTTCATTGGCTGATTGAGTGACTAAGGGAGCAGTTGCTTTGTCAGATGGGTGATGTGGGTGTCGGTGAATTATTTAACTTCAATAAATGATCATTTACAAATTCTGTTGTGTTTACTCAGGTTGTCCATTGTGTTGTAGTAAATTTGTTTGGAGATTAGACACAATTAAGTGTTATGGATAAGCAAAAATAGTGGGACTGAGGACAGAGGTTAGCTCTGGAATCACATGATCAAAATCGAATTTCTGTAGATTCATCTGACGTACCTGAACCTCGTCAGGCCTTCCTCAGATAACCTGGCCTTCTACGCAGATGACAGCACTTAAATACGGCAGCTTCTCCTCCTGGTGACGTTCAGTCACTGCATGTTTAAATGCCGCCAATGACAGTTACAGGAAGGTGAATCTGGCATATTGTCTATATGTGGTATATTGAAAAAACTCTGAGCATAAAATCCCAATTTTAGTACCATTTTATTAATCAGCTTTTGTAAAATAGTGTTTATAATTCATTGAGAGATGTGAAAAGCCCTGCATTTCAATGCCTGCGACGCTCTGAGGCGTCCTGTCTGTGCCCACATGCGTGTAACAGCTGGGGGACGCCCTCCTGAGTGGTTTGCAGGGTCACTCAGGTCCTCCTCAACCTTCGGACTTCTGCAGCATCTGTGCCACGTGACTGTGGTTACTCCGCACAGCATCCTGAAGTGGTGTGGTGCCCCATCTGAAAAGTGATCAGGTAACTGCGGTTATTTATCTCGACTGGTCCCGACTGCTACTCATTCTCTGTGATTTGTGTAAACTGGCATGTTGTCTCATTTGTCCCATAGTAACCCAGGTGCCCACTATCACCAAGCCAGTGATCTACAGTTCTCCCCAATGTGAACATTAGCTTCTGTTAATCCCAGATGGATCCGTCCACAACTACATCTCAGCTCACTGTCACCTGTCATTAGATGGATGGATGGTAGAATGGCATTGGTTTCTAAAATGTAGAAAATAACTGGGATCCTTCACAATAAATGCAGTTCCCTTGAATATTCCTTACCTGTCTCTGACTGAGATGTTTGCACCAGCGTTCTCTATAAGGAACTTAGCGGCTTCTGTCTGACCCTGTGAAGCAGCTATGTGTAGAGCTGACCTCCCGTCGTAATCCACTGCGTTCATGTCTACTCCTGACAGGAAGTACCTACGGAAAGGAGGAGGAGCCCATTACCTGCCATGGTCACACCCAACAGCTCGAGCCTCTGATTGGCCGGTTACCACGTGGGCTGCCTTACCTCCGTAAGGACTGCACATCTCCTCTGTAGGCTGCGAGTAAGATATTCATTATCTGGTAGCCCTGTAATATCACACAAGGTCACAAACAACTCCAGTGTCTTCACTGTTCCTCTGTACAGATCAGGAGTAGGTGACCCTGATCCTGGAATGCCGATATCCAGCAAGTTTTCCATCCTACTTGACGAGTTCCAATCTGTCTGAGATCATGGGTGGTTAATCAGCGATCAGGTAGGATAGAAAACCCGCTGGATACCAGCACTCCAGAGTCAGGGTCGCTTAACACCTGGCATACTGCAGATGGTTTTTGGATCTCAGAACTGACCTCAGATTCGGCCTTCCACTGCCTGTATGCAACCACCTGACGAAACGGCGTCCTGATGTCAAAACTGTGAAGCTGGAAAGTTGAGATCAGCTCCTTTGGAAACAAGAAACCAGCAACAGGCAGCGATGCTGAGGAATCTATTTTAGGGAAGCAGGTACAGAGAAGGCTGGAATCCTGAGAGGCGTCGCTACCTCGCAGAAGTGCACCGCTTTCCAGGAGTTTGCGAAGGCGTCCAGCTCAGGGGACCAGCACATGATGCCCAGGACCCCGGGAACGGCTACAAGCAAGCTGCCCGATTTGCTGGACTTCGCTGGGACTGAGGTCTGTGCCAATAAACACAAGCTGAGAAACACACCAGCAGACGTGAGGTCTGGAGGCTAGTATCTGTAAATCAGCAGGTTGGTTGGTTGGTTGAATGGTGTAACCATGGAGATCTTGGACCATATTGCCTTTTGAAGAGATCACACCTAGCTGTTAAGATATGACTTTGAACCCCCTGTTCAGGCTTGATAAGAAAGTACATGGAGATGGTGTAGATGGTGTGGAAGATGGGGTAGACATGGACACTTGAAGGTTTGTGGTTTGGGGGGTTCTCTTACTTGTATAGAGATATTTCCTATCCTCACAACAGCACCTTCCTAAATGTTGCATTCACCTGGTAAAATTAAGTGGTTCTGTGTGTCTGTGTGACTGTTGTTCAAATGCCAGTCTTTTTGGGGAAAAAGATAACACCTTGAAGTGGAACAGCCTGGAGTAGTCGTTCATCCCAGCCACCTGCATCATGGACAGCATAGCACGTGCCGATGAAGGGCTCAGAACCTGATCACCTGACAAGGGGCAGAGCCCCCCATTGGCTAGAGTAGCAGCCATCACCGCCCCGGACTCACAGGTGACCTCAGTCGATGAACACTGGGACAGAATGAGATTTGTGGTGATAATACTGCTATCATGAAAATAAGAAAGAAACACCTCAGTAAACCATCAGACATTTACCTGCTGTATTAAATCCACAGCAGAATTTATGTCCACAGACTCTGGAAAACACTGAGATAAAGATTCATGAGTGTTACAGTTTCATAACCCATAGCCACATCCTGTTATACTCAAACAAAGAATTAAACTCACCTTCTTTTCTTGAAGGTAAAACGACAGGGAATGTAGTCTGACACTCTCTTTCTTGGAGTTCTGATAGCTACAGATGTATTGAAAAAAAAGTCAAGTATTTTGTACTTTTGGAATTAAAAGAAAGAAAAACTTTAAATGATGTATACCTTGTACAGTTCAAATTTGTATATTCTTTATTACACAGCCGTCTGAATGTATTCAAAACCTAAAATCACAAACAAATATTATTCCTCTCATCAGCTTTTTCTTTTGGTATTTCATTTGAATGTCAGTTATACCGCATATTCTAATACATGTTTTTTAAGGTTGTAATAAACTTTGAACGTTTCAGCTGATTCACCGAGTCATACTTTTCTTCTTCTGCCTCAACTCGTGCTGGTAGCTGTAAAATAAACATTTTCAGAGTAAAATCATTTATCATGTTCCCCAGCTGAATACAGGCTATATTCCCACATATATCAGCACTAGTGAAGAACAAAATGACATTCCATGAACCACTTGCTGTATTTTTTTGACCCCACTAGATGGCGCTCTTGGTGTGCTTTGGGACATGTGTTGTGTCCTTTTTTGAACAGAAAGCACCATCTAATGGGATCACAAAATACAGTGAATGGTTCATGTAGAGTAATTTTGGCCATCACTAATCATGTACCTGTAAAAGGGATGCGGTGATGATGGCACCAGTGACAATCAGTGGGCTATGAGGCGTTCCTGGAAGACAGAGGAGGTTAAGGGAAAAAACAGGCCCATGTGAAACTCATTCTGCGATCTTGATTTTAGATGATATCTGAAATCAGTGGCCAAAAATGCAAATAATGTGGTTTTAGACCACAATGCAAATTGCAGAAATTGGCTTTGCACAAAATAGCTGGTTATTAGTAATAGACAAAATGATGCTTCATAAACCATCTGCTGCATTTTTTGATTTCACTAGATGGTGCTCTCTGTTCCAATAAAGGACATCAAGCATGCCCCAAAGCAAACCAAGAGCAGTGGGCTCAAAAAATACAGCAAATGGTTCATAAAGTGTCATTTTGTCCATCACTGCCAATTATGGACAAGATCAAAGTGAGCCTGGATCTCTTCCCAGGAAACAGAAGTGGCACAAAACCTAAACGAAATGAGTATCAAAGGACAGTAATTCAATATTTATAGTGCCAATTCCAGGTCTCCAGGTTTGACCAAGAATAGGGCAAAATCCCTCTCCCCTCAGAGACATCTTACCTTGTTTGGTGAGGGTGAAAGGTGAGTCATACTTTGAGAACTCCTCCACACCCACATATCTGTGTACATAGTCCCCTCCGAGCTGGTCCACCGCCATGCCGTAAACAAAGGGCCAGGAGAGCGCGTCCAGGAGGAAGGGCTGGGTGCAGTCTCCAAGCGACAACCTGCCATCACAAGGGAACAGGCCAAAGAGCATCTCATTTCTGGGCGCGGGCTCCTCTGCGGGAGAGGCAGGAACAGGTTGGTTGTTACTTGGTAACGGAGCTCAGCTAGTGATAAACCTGGCTTTGAAGGCCTGACATAAATCAAACAGCTTTCTTTTCAGCTCTCGAAACCCTGCATTTCCTTTCATCTCAGTGGGAATGGCTGCAGACAGATTGGAGCTCATAAAACAAAGGCACCTAACAGCCAACAGAGCACTTATGATCCATAAAAACACAACTCACTTGACAGTCTGGTTTATGCTATTTGCCAGTTTGGCTGTTTTCACTAACATAATTGGGGTTGTTTTTTCGGTGATTTAGTTAAATGGTTTGCACCTTTTAATGTTTTTTGCATCAAGTTTAGCTACTTCTCTGTTGCCATTTCTACTATATCTGACTGGTCCTTTGCATCTCTGCTTGATTATTTATCTGTGACCCTGCATAGGAAAAGTAGGTATAGAAAAATAGATGGATGGATGGTAGTTTACCCTCTGTGTCTAAGAGTGTCCAACAGGTGGCGGTATGGCCAGAGTGATAAGGTCTCTGACTTAAGCCATCACTTGCATCACTGCCATTCTTTCCAGAGGATACTACCCTTAAATGCCCCCCCCCACACACACACACAGATTAAGGTGTCTTTATAAGCAGGGGCCAACATCCTATCTGTGTGCTCTACATTGATGTGCTTAATCTACACACGTTATCCCTCATGCCCTGAACTCACAGTCCAAAAACGAAACAGGTCATTAAGCATCTTCCGTAGTCCTGAAACACATGGAGGGAGGGAAAGAGAGAGAGCTGGCTGTTGCTAGGTTACCCTTCTGTGGGCATGAAAAAAGCAAGGTGTCAATGTGGACTGATTGGTTTGTATTTTGGTATATTTATTGCATCTATTTCTATATTATATTAATATAATTAACATAATATAGTATGTATATAATGTATAATAACTAAAAAAAACAATGAAGTGTATAATAACACGTAGTAGTATAATTACAGAGGTGGAAAGTTCAGGCTCAGCAAAATACAAATCCAGACCAAAGATTTTTGCTTCAACCAGCCAGTTGAGCATACAGTGGGGCACAAAACTATTTAGTCAGCCACCAATTGTGCAAGTTCTCCCACTTAAAAAGATGAGGCCTGTAATTTTCATCATAGGTATACCTCAACTATGAGACAAAATATGAAAGAAAAAGAAAAAAAAAAAAAAATCCAGAAAATCAGATGTCTGATTTTCAAAGAATTTATTTACAAATTATGGTGGAAAATAAGTATTTGGTCAATAACAAAATTTCATCTCAATACTTTGTTATATACCCTTTGTTGGCAATGACAGAGGTCAAATGTTTTCTGTAAGTCTACACAAGGTTTTCACACATTCTTCCTGGTATTTTGGCCCATTCCTCCATGCAGATTCCTCCTCTAGAGCAGTGATGTTTTGGGGCTGTCGCTGGGCAACACGAACTTTCAACTCCCTCCAAAGATTTTTTATGGGGTTGAGATCTGGAGACTGGCTAGGCCACTCCAGGACCTTGAAATGCTTCTTACGAAGCCACTCCTTCGTTCCCGGGGAGGTGTGTTT
>JAODKF010000009.1:7062220-7084539 GCA_026779585.1 Mormyrus proboscirostris
ATAACGAGTTCAAACAGGTGCCATTAATACAGGTAACGAGTGGAGGACAGAGGAGCCTCTTACAGAAGAAGTTACAGATCTGTGAGAGCCAGAAATCTTGCTTGTTTGTAGGTGACCAAATACTTGTTTTCCACCATAATTTGCAAATAAATTCTTTAAAAATCAGACAATGTGATTTTCTGTATTTTTTTTTCTCATTTTGTCTCTCGTAGTTGAGGTATACCTTTGATGAAAATTACAGGCCTCTCTCACCTTTTTAAGTGGGAGAACTTGCACAATTGGTGGCTGACTAAATACTTTTTTGCCCCACTGTAAAGAGTCACAGTCACAGAGTACCCAACTAGTTGGCTGAAACAAAATCTTGGTCCGGTTTTGAATTTTAGGAATATGAACTTTCCACCGCTGTACAATTGTTTTCCAGTAGGGAAGGTGACTGATGCTCTTAGTCCGACCCTTTGGTTTAATATACCTTTGCCCATCCACTGTGCAAATAGAAACTCCCCATTTCCAGCTGGCTTCACTCCCTGGTCCTTGCTACAAAATATGAAAAAGAAATTGTTGAAATTTGATCACCATCCTTTGCTTTTTATTTTATATAAAGGTTGAAACATTGCACTGGCCAGCTCATTTATAGTATGCAGAGGACTTAAAAATTCAGACGCTTTACAAACAGCGAACCTTGACAGGGCCGAGCTGTTTGGTCTTCAAGAAAAGTTTCTGCGTCTCCTCAGTGAATGTGGGAAAGTCCGGGATGATGAAGCGGCCTTGCAGGGCTTTCACGATGAAAGACACAAAGCCTGTGGTACTCCTGCAATGACAGGCAAATTCCACGTTACAAAGAACCTTGTATCCAACATCATATCCAATGTGAACAGCAAAGTGCACACGTTACACTCTCTGAATACTAACACATTGAATACTAAACACATTTTATGTATTGGCTACCACTTCACAGTAAGGCTCCCTTCTGCACTTGTAAATGGTAGTAACTTATTCATAAAAAGAAAACTGTGTTATAACTTGTTCAAAATTGTCTATTAATAATTTACATAGTGTTCCAACCTAATTAATAACCCTATTATAAACCATTAATAACCCGATTATAAACCATTCATAAACCCTTTACTTGGGTAGCCTTATTGTGAAGTGGCACCATTAATTGTGCACTCTTGACCTATATGAATGGCCCTGTATAGTGTCTCTGGGGGGGTGGGGTAGGGTCTCCGGACCTGTGAAAGGCATCCCTGTTAACCGTCCCATCTGCCGCCTGCAGCTTCGTCATCAGTAGGTGGCAATCTTTAATCCTGGGGTCAGTTTTCCGAATCCCGGATCTCCAGATTGCCTATTTGAAGTGCAAATTAGCTCTTAATCAATAACTATTTGCCAAACTACAACGACCAGCATGTCTTCGGGTCCTGGCCTAGTAGGATTCTGGCACAATTATGTCTGAACTTAGAAACAATGAGGTTCCTGACTTGGTGGACACTCAAAGGTGAAAAAGTAAACTCATTAGAAGGTAGCCAGACAGCAATGATATGTATTATTTATAAGCGCACTTAATGGTCAGCACAGCTATGCAGTAGGAAGCACGCCCCCCCACACATTTGGGGTTGGGGCTTTGAATCCTGCCATGTCTCTTTGTGGAGTTTGCATGTGTTTCCTCCCAGTCTAAAGACCTACAGTTAGCCTAACAGAGACCTCGTGGTGTGGTAGCGCTGCGACAGCCTGGTGCCCCGACTGTGCGTTACCTGTCTTACACCCCACCTGGGACTGGGCCCAGGCTCAAAACTGAGAAGAGACAATGTGCAGATTACCTCAAAAAATCTGCTTGTGTTGACTCTACCCTCAGAAGCAAAACTTTCAAACAGAACATCAGCAGTCCTGGGGGAACAGAGACACTTGTTTTAACTGCACGAGATTTTTTTAACAGGGCATAGCATGCCCCCACCCACCCTTAGACAAGGACATGTACCCCTTCCTCTTTGCCTGCTGGGGGTCCAATCTGTTAAAACTGTGCCAGAATGGGGTAGGGTTCCCCGCCTGCTCTCGCTGGGGTCCCATTTTTCCTGCCCTCCCATTGGTCACCATCGGAGAGCCTACAGGCGCTGGCATAACGAGAAATGCAAGTAAAGTGTCTCCAATGTAGGCAGAACTTTAGTGACGAGCTGTTTAAACATGCAGCAAGAATAACCTGAGATCACAGTGATGTCTTTTGATATTGTCTACGGCACTAGTTGGGGTTTTTATGGCAGAAGTCAGGATTTACTCTATCACGGTGTCCCTGTAGAGTCACGCAGAGTTTTCTGAATGATAAATTTGATGATGTCACAGCTTCTACGTTTACCTGTTGATCCAGGGGTCACAAACTTAATAGGCTTCTGTGGCTGGGTGGCATTTCGTGACTTTAGACTTGGATTCGCTGATGGGGCTGTTTCCTATGGGCATAAACACCACATCGACTGTAGGCATCAATCAGACTTGACCGACCAATCTTGAAATACAGCAGGAAGACAGAAGAAAAGCCACTTCAACAGGTCTACCGCCATGAACTGGTGTCTGTTTTAAATCACTTCATCAAATTAGTTAAATTTACATGACAACGATCTGTTCTTCATCCAGAGTCAAGGTTTTCTTTTGATGTCACAATAATCGCAGGTAATGTAGTCAGCTGAAGCATTTAATTACTACCTCAACGAGGCACCAGGGAACAAAACATATCCAAGAACTCTAGAAACCGCTCCAAGTCCACAAGATATTATACTTTACTCAATGTTTATGGGTATGTCTTTGGAACTGTGCTCTTGTACGTGGAGAAACCTCTGGAGATACCTCTCATGCAAACTCCTGGACGACACATGATTATAGCATAAATGTCTTTCGTCACACCTGTATGCTGCTTCATCTGTACATATGTCTCTGCCAGCACCCTTCAATCTCGGGGGCGTCCCCTTCTCTGGGAATTCCCGGGGGGGTGAAGCAGGAGGGCATGTTACTGGCGAGTCGGAAAGCCGGGAGTGTGCATGTTCATCCTTGATCCTTGTCCTTCTTTCCAGGTGTTTGGTTAGTGTTACCTCTTGCCGCCAGGAATTCCAGCACCTGCTCCTGTGTGTGTGTGTGTGTGTGTGTATGTGTGTGGGTGGGTGGATGTGTGCATTAACCACATTGTAGGGATCAAATACTTTTTTACTATTTTTACCAATTTTTTCAGTCCCTACAATATAAATCAACTGAAAGAGCCAAGAGTCTTGTATTTTGTTTGGTTACTTATGGTTAAGGTTATTTATATTGCATTGTGGGGACCAAATGTTCCCCACAAAGTAATAAAAACCTGTTATTTTGACATTGTATGGACCATTTCTCAGGTCTCCACAAAGATCTGTGAATGCAGTTACAAAACTAAAAATGCCAAACGTCTAGTTTACTTAGTTTGGTTATTACTGGTAAGGGTTAAGGTGGACATGTTGGGATTACAGTTTTCCCCATAGAAATGAATGGAGAGTCCCCACAAAGATATAATTACAAACCTGTGTGTGTGTGTGTGTGTGTGTGCATGTGTGTATGTATGTGTGTGTGTGTGTGTGTGTGTGCATGTATGTATGTGTGTGTGTGTGTGCGTGCGCACGTGTGTGTGTATGTGTGTGTGTGTGTGTGCCTGTGTGTTTGTGCATGTGTGCGTGTGCGTGCACGTACGCTTTGGACAGGACCATACCTGTACCAGGCTTTCAGGACTCTGTGTCTGGGGGAAATTCCTATCCTGATGTGGCTCATTCACAGACCCATTTTCTGAGGGAAAAAAACAGAAAACTATTATGCCAACAAAGAAGACATTTAAAATATCCAAAGAAAACATAAGATTTGACCCTTTCCTTAAAATGATAATTTTATTGTCTCCACTTTTTTCTAATTTTGTGTAATTCTTATTTTAAAATCATTTTAAGCCTTGAAAAAATGCTACAAAAATTCTTAACCATCAAAATGCAAACATTCCTTCCAAAGCCAGCTTAGGAAAGCATTAAAATTGTTTTTATTTTTAACTTTGGCTTGTTGGGATTGAGCAGTGCATACTTTCGGGGTACTTATTAAAGTCACCGCAGAAACAAAAAGAGAAAGAATGCAACTGTGCAGTTTCTGCAATTGTCCAACTCTCTCTGAAATGGAACTAAGGTTTGTGGTTATAGGAATTGCTGCACACTCAGAAGCAGCAAGTTTGAATAAAGAAATAAACTAAAAACACACAAACCAGTATGATAATGGGTGTGAAGGAGACGAAAAGCCCCAGAGACTGGTCCATTTCTTGTTACCTGCGAAACTATTTTATATAAAATCATTCACGGTTAAACAATGCAGATGGTATTTCCATTGAAAATCGACTGAGAAGCAGAATGTTGCCAGAGCTTTGTAATTAAAAGGAAGGTTATTATCTGGAATCCTGGAGGTTCACTCGTGCATATCTACACAGCCAGCAGTTTGGAAATGTCACATCAGTAACTGTGTGCAGTTTCCTCTGGTCTTGATTTGGGACTCGAATACACCCGCCTTTCATTTGGTTTCACACCCCTAAAATTGGACCACAGGCATCATTTAATTATTTACTTAGAATCAGGATCAGTAGTGCGCTCTCTACGCTACCTACTGTTGGAGGAATTAAATATTTCTACAGTGTGGGCTCTTTTTTGCTAAAAGAGCAAGATTTAAAGAAAAGAAAAAAAGTATCAAGCAGGGGACAGAGTGACCCACATCGTGTACCTGTTGAATCATCTTCAGCATTGGGCTCCAGTAATTTATTTCCATCCAAGCCTCCGTATCGCTTTCTCCATTTGCGGCGGAGTGATGGAGTTCTCTGGAAACTGGCCAAAGAAATTCAAAGCTCATTTTCTTTCTTTCTTCTTTTGAAAAATACATATTTCAAAACGTTTACACTCTTATTTTCCAGCTATGTACGCTACTACAGTAATAACTAATGAATAAGAACCAAACCTTTGTTTCATGCCTATTTTGCTACGAAGACCTGACATTTAACCAGGTTATTGAAACTGCTGATGCAGTTCTGTTTAACAAAAACATATTAATATTCAATACAGGTCCTGGGATAAATTATATTGCCAGCTTACCAGAGATATAAATTTTCTTCAGCATGACCCTGATGTGGGATGTTCTCCATTGGCAGATAAGCACTTCCCCGTGTGTGAGTGAGTCAGTCCCGTTGCCACACAAACAAACAAACTGCTCCTACTTCTTTCATCTGCTGCCCTGTACGGACTGTTTCTGCGGGTATTTTTTCCAACCGTTTTAAAAGCACACTTTCTCCCATCCCACATACATTTGCATAAATAAATCTCTCTGGTCCAAAATGCTTCTGGATCCCGCTGTAGTATTGCTCCAGTGTGTCTGGTAGCTTCGCCTGGCGTCTGCTCTGTGAGTTGGGAGGGAAAGAAGAGGCGGTCCGTCATTATTACAGGTCTACAACACTGAAGCAGCCAGCCGTGGATTTACATATTTACACAGACCTGAATGCAGTCTTACCCCACTGTCCTTTATCAGACACTTCCAAAGGGTGAAATGCAATTTCATATTGTGGTGTAAGCCTGTTAAAAACCATTAAGTATAGCACAGGTTGCAGTACGATTCAGATTATCGTGACTGTTAAATTGCGATTACTTTTGCTGCTACTATCGTAACATTCATGATATACAGTACCAATCCTAACAATTATCAACATTTTAAATGTTCTAATAATAATCAGATAATTGTTTAAATGATAAGATGATTAACCTCTTTGCACTTGAACAGTGGGTTTAAAACTTTTTTACATAGCATCGTAGCATCACGACTCATTATTAAATGCACCATACTTCAAAAATACTTATCGTCTTTGTGTCTTTCTACCTAATAGCCACTAGGTGTCAATATAGTTTCTCTCATTTCATTTGATACGGCTTTCATTAGTTACTTTAACAACGACTCATTGAGCAATTCCTGTTTTCGAAAATTTGTACAGGTTTATTATACATCAAAAGTCCTGCTTATTTCATGTTTTTCTTCTTGCTTTCTATGAGCATTCCTCTGCTAATTTTTAGAGAATAAACAAGTAAGATAATCTAATAATGGGTCGAATGATTCTGCCTGCGGTGCACAGCCCTCGCATTACTCTGCCAATAAATCGTCTGCAACGTTTTGTTTTAGACACGGTGTTAGGTTTCTGTGCTGCTGTGAATAGGCTAGCATTACTATCATGTCAATGATGTACACACTTAAATTAGTAATCACTTTATTATATCTATTACAGAATACAGAACTAGAATATTGTGCATTACCTGTTTCATTTTGGTAAATTTAGACTCAAAATGTGCCTCATGTATTCGGTTATCTTAGGTAATACTGTCGTTCACGCACAGACACGATTATGTGGTATGGAAATCTTAGAAATAGCAAATTACTGATATTTCACTAGATAGATACAACAGATATAGGCATACGCAGGATTGCATAACCGTTGTAGACATGGCCCCTAAAAGGCCACCTTGTAGTAGCTTTGGAAAGCACCTAGAAGAAATGGGTAACATGCCTTGTGGCTAACCACAACGCTAACCAGTGGGTTGCAGTTATCTTTATTAGCCTACTTAAATTTAATGAAGGATAGCCTAGGGACCTCTGCGGACGGCACAGTAACTGAATTAATGACAGGTCTAAAGAAGAGAGTTTGATACTGGAGGGCACAAATTCATAATATAAATACAAAGGTCTGTTTATTGGGGGAGGACGAATGAACCCCCCAGTTCCTACGCCACTGGATTCATCGCGTGCTGCACTGCCGATCAGAAGCGCAGCAGGTGTGGTGCGTCACCTGCTGCGCTCTTAAAAGGAATTCATTCACGGTGACATTCCCGTGATGAGGTCCTCTGTCTCGTAGATGAGAGAGAACATATGCACAAGCAAGAAGATACAACCGATTCCGTGTATCTTGCAAGATGAGAAAAAGAACAGATCGTTGCACCGATTAGCCTTTTTTGGATGCGAGTCACACCGTAACTATGGCCCACAGCACTTTGCTCCTTCAAATTTAGTGTTGAGTGTTACAAGTCCGATAGCTACATCGCCTTACGAAAGCTGCTTCAGACCTCCAGAAGATTTGTCTGTCCTGCAAAGACATGGCGACCCTGCACAAATTGACGCCGAGTCTGAAAAGTATACAATACAGTGAAATACAGAAACCACTTGGTATAAAGATCATTGTAATTTAGTCTTAAATAAACCCCACTTGACATTTATCCAAGTCAACATATACAGTACTGGCATAATTTTCATTGACAATTTATTCTCGAGTATTTTAAAAGTCATGCTTCTGGCGAGATTACGTATAATATTGTTATCTTCTGTAATTAGGCGCTAATCCTATGTAAAGGTTTTTTTTGTCTGTGCGCTGTATCTATGCCCTTCATCCACCACGAACATAGGCTTATGCATTTTGGACAATATTCGTGACATGCAACCTGTAGCCTAAGGGTACATGTACTGCTTTGGAGGAAAAAAATAGAAAGGGACCGTGAATCCAAGAAACATACACACAACTTCCCACACAGCGAAGGGGAAGGTAAAACCGATGCTGTTTTAAGGGCTGCAGAGATTCAGGTATTACTATGGATGTCAGAAGTACGTCGTTCTTTTTTTCTCCGCTCACCGGAATAATGATGTTTGTTCTGTTTTGCGGAAAATGCGTCTTGAGTCGCACAATCAGCCGGCGGACCCTCGGTCTCTCCGTCCCCAGTCACTTGATGTAGGTCGCCGGGCGCTATGGGGGATTTGTGCATGTAGGGAGGGGGGTCTGCGTGCTCTGCCTGAGTTCGGTAGACAAGCCCGTCGGCTGGAATCTCCATCGCTGTCACATTGCATTCACCACCAAAGAGCAGGATGGGCTGCGACAGACGATTGTCCGAGAGTATTGTCATTTTTTTCTACATCCTTTCATTCTGTAGAAAGGAATCCAGCGTGGTTTCAGTAGTTACAACACTGAGGTTTAGACATGCTGCATTAAGCAAATTGTAAATAAAACTTCGGTGTAATTCTTGTGAAAAATTCCAGTCTGAACCATCTAGGTTAATATTTGAAATCTTTAGTTTCTTCGTTTACTCGCGGCTTCGGCCTCTTCATAATAACGACACGACCGTTATCATTGGTGAGGTAGTGAATGGATTGGATAGCATGTAAAACAGCCAAGATGAGAAATAACCACAGTTCATTTAAATCATTTTCCTTATCATGTTGACTTGTCCAGCGTTACTCCACCAACAAGATTACAAGGACAACGGTGCCAATGTACTCATCTTAACCAACAAAATGGAAGGGTTCAAAGCCAAGTCTGCATACTGAAGATGTATTTATATTAATTGTTAATGGTAAGTCTTTGTTACTGTGCAATAACAAATCACCTCAGTGATTTAGAACAGCGTGCGTGTGTTTTTAAAGGTCACCAGGTCAAATGATATCATCGGAGGAGTGATTTTACCACTGTGTCACTGAACAAGGTCTTTAACCCCCAGTTCTTCTAGGAAGTGGCTGCCCCTGCTTTCCAGAAAAAAACATCGCCTTCGATAAAGCATCTGCGAAATACACAAATGTGAGCTTGTTTTTCTTAGCCATTCCTTAGTGCAGCCCAGGTGATATTAAAGGCACAGTCGCAGTCAGTAGCTTCTGCTCACATTTCCATGTGCATTCATGTGACAAAATATTCGAAGTGCCTATTCGCAGTGCCACACTTCCAAATAAGGAGGGTCTCCTCTGGAAAATATTTCTTCAAATAAGTCACACTTTGAGGACCACACATTCAATGGAAACTGATGAAAAAGCACATGAAATTAACGAGTCATATTGCAGCGATGTATTTTCTAACGCCATTTCGAGTTGGTAGAGCTCCTTCCTTGGTTAGTTGTATTTTATATTTGTTAAGACACAAATGACACTCCTTCTAGCCCAAGGTGATGATGAAATTTTGAAAATAATGTTCACAACGATACAATTTATCAGTTAAACAAAGTAGCTTTCGATGACGGTCTGGATTGGTGCCAAAGTAGCGCACAATTTGCTGAAAACTCAAGCAGATTAGGGACACTTTTAATGAGTTAATATGTTAAAATGTTACCTGGTGAAGTGTTTTTAGTAGTAGAAGTTGCACTGTATAAACCTCAGGACATTCTGTGCAGTGAGGTTTAGTACATCAGTATGGGACTGTAACAAAGAGTGCTTTTGCAGTGTTTTCTGTATAAATATATTTATTTTTAAGTTTTCTCCTGATTTTGAAGGTATGCTGGCTGACACTGGACCTGAGAGAGCAAGATGAGATTTAACGGAATATGGGTACAGTAACATTCTGACTGGGTGCAGTATAGAATGGAGAAATACCCAGTTCTGACCTCAACACCAAAATTCCTGGAGAAAAGCCATGTGATGCCAGAACATACAGCCCACACAGACAGACAGGAGGTGAAATACTGTCTTGTGCAGCAGTAATTTATTGACATATCAGATATACCTCTCAACAATATACCCTGTAATGCATTCTAATGCAAAAATAAATGTCTAAAGAGGATGCAAAACTCAGCCATGTTTATGAAGTAAAAATATAATTTTAACAGCTATAATGAGATGCAATAAAAGTTATCCAGGGTGATAGGCCTGTAAGTAAAATCAAATAGCAAGTGCAGAATGTGCTTAATAGGCATAGCAGACTGGCATATTAGTGAAGAGCCAATACTTATTACTGCAGCAATGCTGGTCACAAAATGAAAAGCAGTCCTTCAGTTGTACCCTTAAAAAGATTCTTAAATTGCTTCTGTAAAAACAGCCACTTGTATAAATGGATTTTGTGTATAATTGTAAGATGTAGAAGTCATTTTGAATATAAGTGGCTGGTTCGAAATGATAACGACAATAATAATGCAACCGAAGTTCTAGAATGTATTTACCAGCCTTGTAACAGATTACCCTTTTATCTACTTTCTTGCACTTTGTACCAATAATCAGTCGTCTATCTACAAGATCACCTCGTGGAAAGCCAGGTTCTTTCATTGTTTATGGACAATAATGTTCAGCAACAGGTTTTGATTATAGGAATCATTAACCTGGCGGGAGAAGTCTGCCTTTTGCATAAGATTCATTCACTGCTTAGTGTTGCTCTGTATTGCAATAAATACCAAAATAATTTCTTTTGCGCTTATTATCAATACACATTTATCAACCGAAAAAATAACCAGTTCGTGTTCAACATGTCAAATTTTTGTAATCACACTGCGTTTTGTGAGAAAAATTTTGGACACTCGTGGGAGCGTGACTGTTACCTATATATGCGAACTGAGACCGTAAAGGTCATTTGCTATGACAGTTTCTGACCACTTTCTCGCTACAAGGTGATGGTTCGTAAGATTTTAAAGTTTGGAAGGTGCGGCTTACAGTACATTGCTTTCGTTATGATTTACTGCAGCGTACAAGCAAATTTCAGCAGAAATGCTATAAAACGCACAGACGGCCTGTTTCAGTGTCCCATCCTGGTGAAGTTGTCCATAATTATAAAAACAATTTTCAGATAATTCCGAATTGAAATCTCGAATTGAGTTGTAATTCTAAAGACTTGTTAACGTGCCATTTTCTTCTGTGCCTATTGATTTTGTGCAACGACATTTTATTTCCCTCAGATTTTCTTCATTGGTTAAACATTATGTGTTTTAAGATTGTTTTGATTTATTTTTTGGTCTCAATTTTTGGTTTAAGATTCTTTGGTTTAACATCTAAAATATATTTCAGGTTTTGCATGATGCCTATGTGATGATCTAACCAACATTTTTTGTTGTTTGCGGGCAGTGATTGGTTGAAGCTTGAGATTCCTCGAGCCTAATTGGGTGTCTAATCAACATCCAGATGAGGTAAAATATAAAAGCCAACACCAAGTTAAGCTTCGCCAAATCGGGCTGTGTGGGGGTAATGTTGATAATATACTTCATCAAATGTGTCGAATATAAGTTAATAAACATGGTTTGCTGAGTGAAATTTGATAAAGTTAACCATACCCCTACGAAACAGTTTGGTACGGTGAAGCTCACTGAAAATACAGAGATTAAATCAGCGACAGTCGGTTGATTCAATGAAGCTGTAAAAAATAAGTACGCGGAATCCTCTTTCCCAGGTCAATCCCCGAGAAGAGTAAGTAGAGATGTAAGTGTCTTAGATGGAGGATAACGTCTAAATGATAAAAAGTGATTTATTCCAATCAAAGTAATGCTGCACAGAAAGGGCATGGGGAAAAAGATCCGAATAGGGTAATGTTTAGTTTAGTGTGGCCGGTTAGGATCTCAATGCAGAAACGTCTCGCGTTTGGCTCTCCATCGAAATAGACCCGAGGCTCTTCCGTGCGTGGAGTATGTGGGAGGATTTCATTTATTTATTCCTGCGAGCCCGTATGATCCGCTCAGTGTCGCTGCTGCGGCTCTGCGCTTCAGTTCAACTATCAGCTCGCAGGGGAGCGGGGACAGTAGGGCACACATTTATAATCCGGTGTAATACACTTAAAAGCTTGCCGTTTCAATACTGGCTCGAGAAATATACCGGGAGGAGAAAAACTACGTTTTTTTCCGCGTGTTAGCCGGAAAGCTTCACCAAATGGCCTAATCTTCTGTGGAGAGAAAAGGAAAAGCTTTCGACAGAAATTAAGCTTCTCGGCTCATGATTCGCTCGAATTTTCACTTGATCGCTTAATACTGGGTGCGTACAACTGGAGCCCCGGTATGGACTCGAGTATAAGAGCTGGTGTTAAGGGTGGATTTCAATAGAAACGCTTAATTTTTTATTTTGAAATACAAGAATTACTGAACTTCTAAACGTTTTGGACACTGGAAGGTTTATTTCAAAGTCATCGGAAATGGGGTGAGTAGCGAGAACAACCTGAGGCACTTGTTCGCGTATCCTCGAAGTATGAGAAGCTGTTTTAAAATCGATCCGACGTTATGTTGTACTGTAGCTAGGCATTTATGACAAGTTGCAATGAAGGAAAACTACGCCTTTTGAATGTGTGCTTCCTTTGCGCAATTAATGCAACTGTGGGATTTAATGAAATCAACACAGCGGACTGAACCCTGTCGATTTACATGGCATTCCCGATTAATCGATATATTTTCCAAGCACTATGCAAAAATAATGGTATGCAAAGTTGCCGATCAGCTTGTAGGCTTCCCTGTATTGGATTTAGTCCGTCTGAAGTGTAAGACACAGCTCTCCCAGCCTCGTGCGGCGAAGAGCGCCTCCGGGCTCCTGGCCGGATCTCCCAGTCTGCGCGTCTTTGCCAGTCACCGAAGCCATTGGCCAAACGGTGATCTTATTACAGGACAAACACTCATGAAACGATTTTCTGTGTTGCACAGTACTCTCTTTGTCGTCTGCAGACTTAATTAGGCGAAATACGCCTATCGAACTTGCTCATCTTGTGTTTTAGAGTTAAGTCCAGACTATGCTGCGTAAATAGCTCTGTTGAGGGTAGCAAGCTTTTTATACAGGCTACTTTTAGGATATTGTGTAACCATAGAGCAGAGTAAAAGACACAGATTACAGTTCAGGACCCGGGCTTTGAATTTGATGGGTCATTATATTCGTAAATCTAACGCTTAAGTTATTAATATACACACTTATGGCGACTAAATCAGAATGAGAATCTTCAACATTGACACAACCTTGTGAAATTAAGATGTTTCATTACCTTTTCGAACATGCGTGTAAGTGGTAAATCATCAGACCTTTAGAAACAGGGTGACGTTTCAGTTAAATTTGTAGAGAACAGCCACACATGAAAATATTGACTTTAGAATATGAGTTTGCAAATGACTGATAAATATTTCATCTCTACATTTATGGCGGGGTGCGAATGCATTGTCCTTATTAGACCGCAGCTGGGAGCCATCCCGATTTAAACGAGATGTCACAAGCGGCAGATGTTAACCCCGCCGCCTCGGATATCATGAGGTGCTGGTCTTTCTGCGAGCGGGCGGCTTGTCCTACCAAACAGGAGTGTTCGCCTGGCAGGGAGAGTCCTCCCGCTGTCGCTGGGAGGGGTAGACTGAATTTGGACAGCATCCAGTTGGGTTCTGACATGAACGAGGAATAGCAGTTTATAGTCTTCCTCATAGACTTCACCAAGTGGTTGATTATTTACATGATTTCTGGTCAAAGGATTCTGCATATAGTGCCAGTTTGTGTCCAGAAAATGTTAACACATGCGTCACTAAAAGAGCGACTGTTCAGCTCCCTTTTCCTTAGTGTTTATAGGTTTTGTGTAATTTGCATGTGCCACCGGCACATATTTAACAAGTAATTCTGTTTCACTGAGTGATACTGCCGATAAACTCCATGCCGTTTGTTACCGAATAATAGTAAAAATAGTATTAGGCCTGTTCTTTAGGGGGAAGCTGAGACGTGATATCATCTGCAATGCACTTATTCGCGACAAAATATTCACCGAGTAACTCGCCGAACCGGTAACTGGCCCGACCAGTTTGTAGTTACTCAAAGATGCATTGTTCAACACGGTGTGCGCAAAGGTGTGTGGAAATACTGATTTAACTGCAGTCAGGACTGCAGGAGGTTTGGGACATCTGACAGCCTCGTTTCTTTTTTGCTTTCTTGGCGTTTTTTTTTTTCCCCAGGAAGAATGGAGGAAACACTTAAGAAACCTGGGACACCAACATGTTTTTGACACATTGCTGAGGGTCCCTTTTGTGTTTGCAGTGTTTATACAGAATTGAACGAGATCACGCCAGAAGTTGTTGGTCAATAAAGCCACATTTTAAGGGGATGTGACGGACAGGCGGGTGTGGCAGACTATTGAATCATTAAAGACATAGAATTTCCTCTTAGTTGTTTTTATTTTAAATGCTGCTGGTAAACATCCTTAATAAAATGTATCGCACTCACGAAAGCACTTATAAAATGTTTTTTTTTCTTCCCCCAGGAAACTAGTTTGGCTGTTTGAAGATGTGTTAATTTGGGAAAATACCTGAGAAATGCTCTGTTTACAGCAAATGATTGATCCCTGTCTTATGGAGACTGGTGTATGAAAAGGCACTTTCTGTTGTGGTCCACCTGTTATAGTCAATGATTTGTTTCTCTTATGAATGTTCCTCAACCCCACAGTCTTCCCAGTAACTGTAGTTATTCTAGCTCTGGGGTAGTACTTTAAGTCCGGCATTTAACCCCCGCCCCCCCCCCCCCCACACACACACACACACACACACACACACACCAGTTGCTTGAAGGCAGTTGTAGGAGGTCAGGTTAGACGGGGAGTATCTCTGAATGAAATGCTGTTTAAAGTCGCCTGTGTTATGGTGCATGCCATTGTGTAGGTCGAATTTCGTATGGACTGCAGACTACATCTGAATGGGCGACCGTGGGGGGGATATGTCCCCTTGTCCGTTTGCTTTTGCCAAAACCAGAAAGCCAGATATTACCTTCTGCTTCATTCTTCTGTAAATCGTCGAACATGCTGGCATCACGATCCACTCACTACTCGCCTTTTTGCATTTTGAGATTTGGCTCATTCTGCTGATAACGTGACATTAAACATACAATCTAAAAATACAGCAGATTGCTAGATTTCGCTTGCTGAGTAACTAGTATCGTTTGCCTGGCATAATAATCCCTCTTCTGTTTAACAAAATATGGATATAATCCTGGCTTTTATTAAGTTGTGACTGTTTGCCATCAAGTATTCGTAGGCAATTTATTTATTTTTTTTCCCCGCGATTGTTCCCTTAATGATGTTACCTGGGCCGGCTGATGTCCAGTATCTCTGGGTCATGGGCAAGTTATTACAGATGGATAAATGATAGCGATGAGCTGTGCGGCTTGAAGGGCCTCAGGCCAGATGGTGCGGACGACAGCCATCTGCTCTGTGCTTTTGGTGGCTTGGGAAGCTTGGAGGAGTCAGATCAGCCATAGGTTAGGTTTGGTCTGCCCTGCCCTCTCCAGTCTCTGTGAAGTTGGGCTAAGGAATGCCACCATTCTAATAATACCTTAAAGGAACTGTACTGTAAAAGGTTATCGGTCCTGCTGTTAACCCAGGTGATTTATTTTGTATCTAAATACAGTCATATTTCATGCTCAGTGAATATAGAAACAATATTCTTAATCTCTAAAAAAAAAAATATGAAAAAACAACTGATTTTTATCTATATTTACATACAAAGCGTAGTGTAATTTGCTTTTTTCCCGGAACTACATGATCCATACTGTGGTCGATCAAGAATCATACTTACAGAAAGACAAATCCGGCTGCAGGAAACGTGAGGAATGGATAGGAAAACTTTTTTTCCAGTGAGAAGCCTCTTAAATGCATGACTCTGTATGTGCAGTGTAATTCTGAGTATGTGCAGTGTAATTCTGAGTATGTGCAGTGTAATTCTGAGTGTCGTTAATGGAATCTTCATCACAAAAAGTTGGAATTCTGATTTCTGTTCTGAGCATCATGCACATCATTTGATCTTTCAGTCTAGTTCATCTCATATCCCTGAACTGCACCTTGCCATTTACAATGACACCCCCCCCTTTGATCTGCTGAAATCGCTACATTTCGGGCATTCCTGTCAATACTTACCTGTCAGCTTTTGTGTTTTTGTATCATTCTTTTAACTCTTTAGCTATTACCTGTGCGTTACGGAATACTCCCCAAAGCCTGTCAGCGTAGCTCATTCCTCCAGTTTGACATTCGCTACAGATTTATTGCTGCACATTTTTCCACAGGGTTTTGGGTGCAGCAGTTGTCAGAATTACTCAAGCCTGGCTGTGGTGTGACTTTTGCTCAACGTCAGATTCATCCATCCATCCGTTTTCCAACCCGCTTAATCCAATTGGGTCGCGGGGGGTCCAGAGCCAGTTCGGCTTTTTAGTTTTTTTGTTTTTTTTTTTTGTCAGATTGACAAAATTCTGTTCATCTATGAATGAAGCAAGCTTTTTTTAATATATATATTTTTTTAAGTTGATCTTCCATTATAGTGGTAATGTACTTTTATTGTGCTCTGGTCTTTCACTTTAATGTCATTGTTTCCTTATTAAAAAGGGGAAATGGATCCATTTCCCTTCTTTTCTGCAAAGATTCTCCCAGATGTAATGGCACATAATGTTTTCACTGCGGTGTAAATTGTAGCACAGCCTCTCCAGAATCCGCTGCTGGATTCCCATCACCTTGCCGTTAAACCTGGGAGACGCAGTCAGTCGATTTGTGTTATTCACAGCTATCAAAACGCTTGGGCCCCCTGGAGAATCGGGCCGCATGCCCCTTGTGGCCCTGACCAAGGCCCCGGAGATGGAGCACTGAGGCCGGATTGGCGTGCTTTGTGACTTGGCCAGATGAGTGGAGGAAGCGAAGGGTTTTCTGAGTGTGCTCCATTATAAAGCGGTCTGTCACTGCTGCAGCAAGTCTGATTTTAAAAAAAAAAAAAAAAGACACCCTTTTTGTCATGCAGCTAGTTCTATTTCCTCCCCCCTCCCCCCCCAGGTGTGAGCGCCCTAAATGCTGGCATGACATTTGATGTGGCTTGTCCGTCATTCAGGTTGGATCGCCCTCCTGCATTTTTCTGTGTGGTCTACGCTTGAGTGGTCAGACTAGTTGAGTCAGTCAGTTTAGCGCCTGCCAGTTCCATCACATTCCTGTCAACATTGTTGCGGAGGAATTTTGAGAAACCTTAGGACATCACAGCGCCTGGAGGACACTGGAGCCAATCCAACTTTGTGGGGTTTTTTTTTTTTTTTTTTGAGTCGCCAGATCAGAATAACAAGGCCTTGTCAGAGTTTCAGATGGACAGCTAGTGTGAGGGAATGCTGTTGAGGTTATGCATGCATGCAGGCAGGTGTTTGGACGGCCAAACGTTTAGTCCAGGCGGATGGCGCTGGGTCCTCGTGCTGGTCCTGAGCAGTAGGGTGTGAAAAGGGCACTGTATTGTTTGAGGGATTAATGGCTCTTTGCACTCGATCCCTGCTGTCAGGGCTGTGTGTCCGTCATGGGTTGCCCCCGTCCGCATACAGTGGCTGTACCATCTGACCACAAGTACTTTTAAAATAAGCATCTTAGTCAGCTGACTTGTGTGGTTTTTGTGGATTTGTTAATATTGGTGCCCATGGTGATGTGATGACGTGTGCCCTGCGATGGGTTGGTACCCCATTCTGCGTTGTCCCCTGCCTTGCGCCTGTTGTTTTTCGGCTATTCTCCACACCCCCGCAACCCTGAAAAGGGCCAGTGGCGTATAGAAGATGAATTAAGATGTATGTATGAAGGAGTTAACTATATATTTCAAATGTGGTAATATATTATCATAGAAATTCCACATAAATGTTGACCTGGAAAGATGTTTGTTTGTATGTTTAGAGAGAGAGAGAGCTTTAAAATTGCCTACTTATGTCTGATTAGTCCCCTTAGAGTCGCCTTAGGAAGAGAGAGAAGAGTTTATATACCTTAAGTTTAATTATTGAACCAGCCGGTTTATTAGTTGAAATGTTTTGCATACTTTATTTTTAGTTTTTAAAATTTTAATTTTGAAATTTTGGTTTGTCTAGAGGACTGAAGTGCATGAATCTAAATTTTTTTTTTTACTGTAAAATCAATAGATGAAAAGTACAGCATAGTTTCATTTTTACATTAGTATTAGGGCACTTTACAGGCTTTTTTTTTTTAATTTTTTGGGGGGGGGGGGGTTCTATTATATCCTGGAGAGCAAAACGCCCGCCTGGGCTCAGTTGGTTCTGGCTGTGATCGTGCCTTTTCATTGGCCATTCCCTGTTGGGTCGTGGTGCAGGGATAGCCGCTCTCTGATATAATGACTCATCTGTAAAATATTGATGGACGCAGGCAGTCCAGGAAGAGGAGGCGCTGCTGGAACGTGCGAGAGGCTTCCCTCGCCTCTGCTTTATTAATGATCGATTTCATTTACACGCAGAACAAAAGCAACATTGGGCCAAGCGAAGGGAAGATAGCAGGATTGGGCAATGCGACGGTTTGAGGAGCGTCTAGCGGCAGAGCTGGGGCCAGGCTGGAGATTTCAGAGAGGAGAACAGCTTAAGGACAGGAGCGGGGTTCAGCGCTAGGATGGATAACAAAATGGCAGCTGGATTCTGGGAGGGCGCCACCTTGGGGCGGCCAATAGAAGAGCAGGCAGATGTGTTAGTAACTCTTCTCTGAAAGGGGATTTGGGGGGTAGGGGGCAGTGTGAGTGTGCATGTATTTATAAGCAAGAACCAAGATGCCAAAGGTTGACTTCCAGGCACCAACAAAGACCCACTATAGTGGGTGACGTAAAGGTGGTCTTGTGGTTTGAAACTGTGTAGCACAGTGGTTCAGTCCAGAGCCCCCCTCGCTTGTAACAGAGTGGTTCAGTCCTCAGCTCTCCCTCCCTCCAATCAGTTTACAAGGGGCTGCAAAAAAGTGGGGAACTGTAGGCGGTGGGAGAATAAAACCTGGTTTGAGGAGTATCGGAATAGCTGTCCAAGGGCACTGGATGCATGCTGTCTGGCAAACTTTATGCTGCGCTGGGGAAACCCGAGAATGACGGCCGGTGCGTATGGTTTGCCGCGCGGCGCTCTGTCAGTGTGCTTCCCATGTCAGCACAGCTTTGTTCGGAAACGACGCTCTCTTTTCTCGCCATGTGAATGATCCAAGGGCAGGCACTCGAGTTTCCTGGAAGACCGCCGCTCCGGAGCTGAAGGAGTGACTCCGCCGCCGTCGACCCGCCACTGGCTTCCCCCTAAATAGACGCCCCCCCTCCCCGATGCCATGCCCAGTGTCAGCCAAAGAAGTCTCATAGTTGACCTCCTGAATAATATGTACAGGTTTGAGTGAGCCCACCCCCCCCTCCTCTGCTTGTGGCTGGAGGGGTGAATATGCGCTTGTTTTTTTTAAATTTATTTTTTTAATAATTTCCTGGCATATAATAACATCAATAACACCTCGCATGCTGGTCTGGTGATGAAAGGTGTCTTATTTCAGGGGGAAATCCGACCCAGAATCTGTGCCGGGTGCATCTTAGCCCGTCTTCGATTGTATGCGTTTGCTGTCAATGGGTGGGCGGGGATGAAATAAGGACTTGGCCAATCAAAATTGAAGGTGGACGATCCAGCCTTAACATTGGCTAGTTCTTTCTGTCCATCTTGTCCGTCAGGTTTTTCCTTCCCTGGGCTCTTTAGCACTAAATCTTGAGCAGTGACAGGTTTGATGTGCAGGCCTGTGGACACCTAGACGTGTTGCCAAAGTAAATATAATGCGTGTGACTCATTGACTTGCCCTCGGTGCCGCGCCTTTGCTTTGGAGGAGAACACATTCTTCTTTAGTGTGAGAAGTGGTGAGCTGCAGTGCTGGCCTGGCAGAGCTTCCTCTAATATTTTGAAAGAGCTTCTTCTGTGGTAAAGGGCACATGCTGTATGTGGAAAAGGCCGCCTTCCGCCATGGTTCTTGCCCCGGTGTTGACTGTCACTTAGGCGTCAGGCGGCATTCATATAACGCAACCAGGTGACCTTGTTGTTTCCGGCTGGCCTCTGTGAGCGCACAGGGGTGGTCAGCAAAATGCCTGATTCAAATTAGTAAATGCTACTTAAAAAAAAGGCATTCGGCTCAGTGGAGGTCCTGGTTCGGAATACGGCTTCACAAGACGACCTTTGGGTTTATGGCGGGAGACGAGCTCCGCCTGCATTCGTTTATCTGTGGGTTTTGGAGCACATCGGGCTGGCACACGCTCGAGTCGGACCGGAAAGCCCGGTCTGTCGCCGTGGGTCCAGCCCATCCCTACCCTCGCTGTCCCGCAGCCGGGAAGCCCAGCTGAGTGGGGTAGGGTTCCCACTCACCAGTGAATAATTTACCCGAGTGTGGAAGCTGTAGAGTGAACAGCCTGGAGGCTATGAAGCCATTGCCATGCCACAGTCATTGGCTTTTAAAGGTATCTGTGGCTTCATCTAGAGTTAAACTGTAGGATTTATTGGGCAACTGTGTATCTTGGCTGTTAAAAAAGAAACGACTTCCTGCGCCTTGTAGGGTGAGGTCAGCAGGCCAGCAGCTGTCCCGCTAAGGGTCACCTGGGATTAGTGTGGCTTTGGAGGGATACCTTAGGTGATAATGTTACTGTTGACCTTGGTGTTCCGTAGGGGTCAGTGCTGAGTACCTTAACAGAGCTCCAAGGAAGGAGTCTGGGCGCATGGCAAGTGCCCTAGAGTCTAGTGTGTATTCTCTGCATGCGTTTTGTCTGCGGCCATTTCCTGTAACCAGCATGAGCATCTTTGGACATCTGTGGAGACATCTGGCTGGCATAGATGCTCTTTCGCCATTAAGGGTTTTACCCCAAAGAAGATTAGGATTAAGAGTGTGGCAAGAGTCGCTGCCTCTGTTTGGGTTCAGATAATCTGGCCTTGAGTGCAGGGTTTATTGGGTGATGACCACTTTCTAGGAAAATCTGAACAGACTTGTCAGCTAAATGTTTGTGTCTCCTACAGCCATCATAGGGAATGTTTATATCTGGTACATTCACTATTTTAGAGATTGATTATACTGTAAATAAGTGCAGGTGCCTTTACTTTGCACTAATGTGTAGTTCTGCAGGGTTTGTTTCAATGGCGTGTGCTGAGGTGTGAGCTCATTTGCCTCTATCTGGAAGTGTCCCACCTAGTGGCAGGGAGGTCTCATTGCATAAACTCAGTGTCTTGTGATCAGCACCAGCAGGTGATGTCATCAGCGTGAGGCGTTCCTGGTGTGCTGTTGGGGAAGGGGGCCTCTTGTCCAGGTCTATCTTTCTGTCACGCACCCTGCTGCATCAAAACCACGTGGCACAAATTTTTTTAATGATAAAGTGAAATGAAATCGAAAGCAATTTAGACATTACGGTTGCTGTGCACTGACTAGGTGTCATTCGGAATCGTTGAATTTTGTGGAAATGACCTCTGGGACTAGTATCATGGCAGGACTGCTTCGTCCTAATCGGAAATGGCTTTGAGGTCACACTGTCGCTGCGTGGGAGGTTGGGGGGGTCGCATGTGGGGCCGGTATGTCTGGCTGCTGCCCGAACCAGATCATGTCAGACAGACTGCACCAAAAGATTTTTTTTTTTTTTTTAAATAACCATTTTAAAACCTTTTTACTTCTGTCTAACGTACAAGGGGAGGGAGAATAAAAAAGGAGTACAACAGCCACCTGAGTCCAGTCGCACGCCATTTGAGCCCTGAACCTGTCACTTAAACCGGTAACCGTATCGGTCTGGGCCGTCTCAGTGTGTGTGTTTCTGGCCATGAGCGTCACCCAGAGGGTTAAATGAAATTAACAGGTGCTGGTGCATTAATATGGCCACGTCGCCCTGCCGGCTTCCGGGTCGGATTACATGAGTACTGTATCCCCCGAAAGTGCTTCGCTCCGGTTACCAGGGCCGCAGAGTCACATGATCTCGGATCAGTTGGATGCTGCAGGCCAGACCTTGGGGAGCCGATTAGGACACTCCAAATGTGCGTTGTTTGTGCATGTGACCATAATGATGGTGATGAAGTGCTTTCACCATCATCATCATTACTGTCCCCCAGTGTTCTTGCTGCTGCTGAAAATTTAATCCAATAACCAAAGAATCTGATGAAATAGCTTGTTTGTTTGTTTTGTTTTGATCCACCATTGCCTGCTCTTGGGCTCATTTTTGCTCTCCTGTTCTCCCCAGGGAGCAGCCAATCTTCACCACCAGGGCTCACGTCTTCCAGATTGACCCGACCACCAAGAAGAACTGGGTCCCTGCCAGCAAGCAGGCTGTCAGCGTCTCCTACTTCTACGACGGCACGCGGAACAGCTACCGCGTCATCAGCGTGGACGGCGCCAAGGTGAGGACCGTCGGCCCCATCGACCTGCTGGTTTCCGTGGTGACGACTCCTGACGAGATGCCCGGGCTGAAGTGTTGTGAGATTGGCTGTTGTTTTATCGCCGCCCGGTTGGCTGGCTCTCCAGAAGTCGGCTCTCGACCAATGGCTGTCCTCAGTGTCGAAAGTAGACGAGTCTGTGTTCGTCACACGCCATCGGTCGTATTGAAGTCGCAGTGAGCAATGTCCCCCCCCCGCACTTAGCTGGTGAGGCATGCTAAGGGTAAATGTGCCCTCCCCCATCTGGCACCAGCGTGACCCGTATGGTGATGAGCAGGACCTTTTGAAGGGTATCTTGGGACAGCTGCAGTGCTCAGATCACTGGGCTAATTTTAAGACTGAGCTCTCTGCTTGCCATCTTGTGGGTTGCTGTAACACATCTGGTTATACTGGACCTCAGGGGGGGGTCCTGATGCTGGGGG
>JAODKF010000009.1:7101491-7118990 GCA_026779585.1 Mormyrus proboscirostris
TGACAGATGCTTAGTGTTACTCAACTCACAGACTGACAGATGCTTAGTGTTACTCAACTCACAGACTGACAGATGCTGAGTGTTACTCAACTCACAGACTGACAGATGCTGAGTGTTACTCACTCATTCATGGACTGACAGCTCCTCAGTGTTACTCGCTCACAGCAGCACTACCAAAGGTTCAAACATTTCCAAAAAAGTGTGAAAATACCCAAATTAAGTTCCAACTTTTCAAGCCAAACTCTCAGAGACAGACTTCATTCCACTGGATCAGCGAATCAGGATATCTGCATGCATACTATTTCTCTTTGAGTCAATAAGCTCTGATGCTTCATGCCAAGCAATCTGGCAGGTTCTTCTCCATCTTAAGACCCTTAGAGGTCTTTGAACGTCTGGCAAGGGTTTAAATATTCATGTTCAGGCTGACAGGCCGTTCTTGAAAGGACATAATGAGAACATCCCAGGGAGAAGAGTCGGCCAGCGAAGCAGCCAAGCACGTTCTGGGTGCGCTTAAGGACAGGAAAGCTGCCATATCCTGACACCCCCTCCAGTCATGTGACATGTCACGTGACTCACGGCAGTCACTATGGCAGTACCTTTAATCTGCCGCCGCACCGTGTCGATCTGGGCCACGAGCAGCAGCTCCTCGTTCTTCAGGATCTCAAACCTCACGTCATACAGCTCCAGCTGGGCTTCGTAATACTGCAGCTCCAGCGAGTCGACAGACTCGACGCTCTCCCTCTGCTCAGCCAGCGCCCCCATCTGCGGGCAGAGAGTAAAAGATCTCAGGTGTCTCTCACCCAGACGGTCTCCCTGCCAGGGACACGTCGGCCCCATGGTTACCGCGTCCACATCTGCCACACACGCACTGAAAGTATTCCTCTGCCTGTTTACGGCCATAATGATTTCATTGTGAGTGAAAACAGATTATGTATAAACAGCATCATTCGCCAGAGATATGATGGTCTAAATAGCATACAATCATACCAGCTAATTACCAGCTCAAAATAACAAAAATTAAAATGTGTTTTCACTTGACTTGCAGGCAAGTAATAAATTAGCTTACAGCTGGGAAGGTCATATCTCAACCACACATTCACACATTACAAACAAACATTTTCAAAAGGCAAAAAATTACAGTTGTTTTATCAAGCATACAGTTAAGAAATGCACTAAACAAATATAAGAAATTCTAAGCTGTAACATTTACAATCCAGGAATGCAGGGTGTGGTTCTTCTAGCCGATATGCGCAGCTCAGCCAGCTTCTCCGCTCACCCCGAAGCACAAGCGTGCCTTGAAGCGCCCACCTGACACTGACTCAGCAAGTTCTTCGGCACCGTGGGAGGGAGGGAGGCTATAAACAGGGTCCCACCTCACCGTCAGACAGTGTTGAGAGAAGACCCCCCCCCCCCCAGCCATTTCTTTTTCAAACAGCGACCATCCTCATTAACAAGTCAGTATTTCTCTCATCCCCAAGTCGTGCTTAATCTGTTAATTACCACCTGAAATTAAATACACGGATGATCTCATTTGTTATTTAACCGGAATCCCCAAAGCTGTATGAAACTGTTTGGTGGGGGGGGGTTGGATAAAAGTGAGCTATGGTATGGAGCTATGAGCTAAGTGAGGTAATGATACCAAGCCCTGAGGGCTACTCTTCAGTCTGCTTGCCGCTGAAAGGCGACAGGGCTGGAAATAGCGCAGACATTATTACTGAGTGGCACCCCGGAGTACCACGCGAATAAAGCACCAACGACAGAGAGAAAAGGCAGACAGACGCGGAGGCGATCAAAGCAGTGGGACGCTCACCTTCTCTTTGATGGCATCTCGTTTGCGGTTAAGGCACATTTCCTTAGCTCTCATGTGCTGCAGGGTCTCCTTAGCAAGCATGAACTTCAGCCTTTCCAGTCTGGGGGCCGCACAGGACCAGGAAGCCTGTCCAAACCGTCTCCTGTCCTCTTCCATCTGCTTTAGCATTCCTGTCAAATGAATACTCCAGTAGGAATTCCGAGCACGCTTGCAGAACACTCGTCAGCTTGGCATTGACCTTCTACATTCAGTGAGAGTAATGCAGGGATACTTGTTCACAGAACTACAGCAAACTTCAGAAGGGCCGCTGGGGGCAAAATACCTGCCAGTGCCTTAGATGTCTCCACAAAGTAGTTGACTGTGATGTCTTGGATGGAGCTCACTGCATCTTCTGCCCGTTCACGCCAACCTTCCGCTTCTCTCTCAAGATCAGCTATTCTTTTGGGCCCCAAGTCATCAAATTCCAGTGATTTCTGAAAACAAACACCACCACAACTTGGGGATAGCAAATCACTCATACCCATATGTTCCTCTGGTTTTGGGAAAATAAAGAATCACTTATGTCTCATAGGAATAAGGCCTTCCCATCACCCTTACTGAACAGAATAGGGTTGGGTATTGGCACAGATGCCCCGATTCGATGTGATTCGGATTCACAAGCTAACGATTCATTTCAATCCAAGTTGATTCCGATTCAATATCAATCTGAAAATAATGAGACATGAAATGCTATACAGCAGCTTTCCATATTGGGAGAGAGATTTAAAAAGCTCTTAATGGGACACAAAATTACAAAAAAGTTCCTCTCTTTATTTGAGGAACATATACAGATCCTTAAACAAACCAACCTGCCTCTTTCTAAGGACAAGAAAATAACTGACTGAAAGGAATAGCTGAAAATAAAAATGGCCAATTTTAAAACTCACTGGTCATGTTTCAGAAGGACTTTAACTTAACTGCATAAATTAGAATCTTTTTAAATTAAGAAACATACGGTTATTGTTTAGGGCTGGGAACCAGCCCTGACCTCACAATTTGGTTCACAAGTGCCCGAATGGATTCCATTCAAAATTTCAAGTTATCACTATTTGACGAAAATAAAGAAAAACTATATATAATAAGCATGAACTTTATTCTTGTACTATATCTTGGCCATGCTTTCCTCTGAAGCCCTTATATGCAGCCCACATTAAATTAATTACACCTGCAGACTTTTATTCACTTTCATTTGCTTCAGTGGTACCCACGAAGTTTAAAAAAAACACAGTTAATAATATTCTCATAACTGACAGTAAGTCATGTCCAATAATATTCATTTTCTCTTTACATCGTTCGCTTTTTTGAATTTTATTTATTTTGCTTTTATATAACATTATTTCACATCAGCCTAAGCAGTGTACGGAATAGGACTGGTGTGAAAATAAAGCCCTACTTGACTTGTTTGCAATCACATGATTGGAGTACTGCATTACCATGACTGACAATGCACCAAGATGGCGGTGCAAGGCGATTGTGCAATATTATTGCAGCCCTCCTTTAGGTGAGGGAGAAAGTAGTGCCACCTATATGATAAGGACCAATGCAAGTAAAATTCAGCGACGATATTTTCAACGTCATGGGGAAAAGGTATAAATTAACTAGATCAATCTTGGGATTCTGTGAATCGATATCAAATCGTCAAAACCATGATCATGATTAATAGCAAAATTAGTATTTTTTCCCTCCCCTACAACTCATGATTCAAGACATTCCAAACTTTTGGTGTGTTCATGAGTAAGCTGCACTCTCTGGCTTTTGACTTGCTGAAGATATCCATCTCATGTACATGCAACTACTTTGCCCTGTGAATTTGCACGTCACGACTATTACTCAGAAATTTCATCTTATGACCTTACAGCCATTTTAAATCGATCCATTGATATTCCTTCTCCTCCACACTGACAGTTTCTATGGATGCACCTACCAGGATCTCCATTTTATACAGCATGGCCAGCTCTCTCATGTCCCGGAAAGGCTGCAGCAGGTACTGATAGAAATGTGTTGCCACGGTAACTAATTCTCTGTAAGCCTCATCCTCTTCCTCATAAATCTTTAATAGGACGACCAACTTGTCAGTGGTCTTGTGCTGATGGAATATCTGAAAAACAAAGTTTAATATTTGCCTTAACCGTCTGTCAGTATTCAGTTATAAGCTTTCACACCTTACAGGGTACAACAGCATTATAAATTTTAATAGAATTCTGAATAAAAACATTCTAGTACTACACTTAATCATCATATCAACTGCAATGAGTATCTTTCCACCTTGATCACAAAACACAAATAAAATAATAATATATTCTATAAATATATTCTATGTTATTGATTCATTATAATTTTGACTCAAAATCCCAAACTTAAGAAAACTTAAAATTCGAAGAATATCACGCCAGATAGCATGTGATATTTAAACTTGTAATAAAAAAAAATCTATTTAAAATTTAAACGAAACCAGGCAAAAGGGCAGGAGGGAATAAGAATTACTGCTAAGCTGGGGGTACCAAGAAATTCTGGACCCCCTGCCAAAATGTCACCTTGGCTGCCCCAATATGGTTGCCACAGAATGCACTGAGCAGGGAGATGCTCCCCACAGCAGAAAAATATCCCAGGTGTATAAATTACAATTTCACAGTATTCATGCAGTTCCAACACCCCTGCTGTTAAGAAGGACATAGGAGCATGAAAATGATCCATCTTGGAAGAAAGGAAAGGAGAATTTGTGACAAGTGTGAGGGCCCGAAACAGAGTTTATGTTTCTTTAATCAGACGACCCACAGATTGTTTCAGACAAAGAGGCCAAAATGAAAGTGATTCATGTCTGTATCAGAGAGCTTTTCATTTCTATATTGACTGGGGAAGGGCACCCATGTGACTGACTGGTTTAACTAGAAGCCGGAAAGATGAATAGAGTCACTTATCCAAGCAACTGTTGTTTTTACTGGTTGACCGGTCACATTTTTCAGATGAGCACTTACGGAGCTGCAGCAACTAAGGGCTCCCATATTTTAATCATTCTTACTAAAGCGTTTAACTCAAACCAATGAATTATTAAGGACCGCCCACTGTCGGTTTCAATCTTGTCGAAAGTCACTGTCATTCAAGAGAGTCTAGCCAGCAGTGTCAAAACTCAGGAATTAATCATCTCACGAATCACGTAACAGATTGTTACCAATACATTTGATTTTGTGACGATTGATGACGTCACATTATACACCCCTCCTATACATCTTACGTGTGTCGTGCAGGTTTTACTTTTTTAAAAGACGGAGGGAGGAAGTGCTCATCGATTGTACAGGGAAAAACCAAAGGCTCAACTGATCGCTCATGTGGGTGAACAGAAAACTTCGCATTCTCTCTAAACGGAGACACTAGAGGAAACACAGAAGAGGACAATCAGCCTCACGGAGCCGTGAATACCCGAATGTACCCAGCTGTATAGCCTCACCGTTCGCAGATGGCCTTTCGCTCTGTCGATCTGGTCCTGCATGGTCCTTCTCTTAAACTCCTGCAAGTTTTCAAAGTATTCCTCCACGTCCCGTTCGTCTTGTACGAATAACGAATCGAGCACGATCTTCCGGCCGCAGACGTCGACTGCAGCGCTCAAGTATCGCTCCAGCTGGCGGCACGGCGTGTCCAGGTCCGTGTCGGACTCATCCGGGCCGGACGCCCGGCTTGGAAAGATGAGGTCCCAAATGTTGCCACCCTCGAAGGCTGATAAGTCAGGGAAGTGCGGCTCCAGCAGGTCGCTGACGCCCGTGAACTGTCGGTGGACATTTCGGAGGTCGCTGACAGAGAAGAGGCCGGCCCAGCTGGTCTGAGTGTCGCCAGGGGTCGAGTCCTCTGTCCGCCTTCGCCGCTGGAGGGTCCTGTTGTGGCAAGTCACGGCGAACTTGCACTCTATGACGTTCCACTGCACGATAAAGCCCAGTCTAAAGGTCTCGCTTTCCTCGAAGGCGTCCGTTTTTATGGCCACCCATCCGTCCAAACTGTCCAAGCGCTCGCACTCAATAGACGTCATTTCTTTTCATGTACTAACTGCACCGGACACAGCACCGCAGTGTTTACTCCGTCCGCCATTTGCATGACGTCGCCCCTCTCTTTTGACCCCGTGATACGTCATGAATCACGTGTCCGGGAAACCCAAACCCATAAACCCATTATGACAGGATATCCTCTTAACGAGAGCTTTAAATCGTATCTCCAACATTGAGTAAACGAACATGGATTATATATAAAGGAGAAAAAAATCAATGTTTTGTAGTAGTGTAGATTATTATACATCATTTATATTTATCGTGCACATGCAATATAATATTAGACAAGACGACAGAAGATCAATTTCAAAATATTTCAGCGATAGTGGTTGTGTTAAACTCGACGCTGAAACAAACATACTAATAATTATTTAATAAACACTACACGTAACCGATTTCCATAATATAAATCATTTTGAATGCTGGGGTCATAGCAACAGTGAATTGTCTCACCTGCAAGTAAGGAGCTCTCAATATTATTAGTAATAAAAGTTATTGCATTTTTAAACTGGTTACTTTGGTACGGCTTCTCACTGATTTTCCCGTTTTCTTTTCTGAAGGGGTACATATGAAGGAAAAGAACGGTCCCATAGATGAAATTCACTGTGCAGTACTCTCATCTTCCCATTTTCAGACCTTGCCTTGCAGGGTGCTCGCACAGAATGCACTGAAATGTAACAACATACATATCTAGGACTGATTTGGAACCTAATGCATAACTGTAGTATATGACTAGATCTGTGTTGAAAAGCAGGAGAGTTTCAGGTTGGATTTGAGCCTCTGTGCTCTCCAGAGCACAGACACCCAAGCACTGATGACAGTACTGGATGTCAAGCAGGTTCAGCAGGAGTACGTCATCTGGCATGATTCTTAATGATCTCTGTTGTATCTGCTAACAGGGCAACAAGAACCACTCAGCAGTCCGTCAGCCTCAGTGTAATATTGAACTGACACTCGTACCAGGAAGAACAAGCTGTTTGTGGCCTGCCTGCCAACTTCATGTGTAAAGCAGCCCTTAACACTTAATAGAAAATCACATGCATTTCCCCCAGATTCCCACATATTAAGAGCAACATTTATAGCCCTCTAGTAAAAATGTGGTCACTAGATTGCTTTCAACATATCCAATTAAGCCAGAGATATGAAACTAACGAACACCAGAGTAACGTTTGAAGAATGTTCTGTGACTATAGGCCCATTAAGACCAATATGCATGTAATGCTTAAATACAACTTTGCAGTTCTTGGAGGCCAGGCAATGAAGCAATACGGCTGACAGGATCTCTGTCAAATTACCCAAATTGTAAAATACCCATTTTTGCTGCTGGGCGATGGAGATTGAGGACTGCAAGGAGCAGAAGGTGGAACCACCAAAGCAAGGCCACAAGGCATCACCGTGTAGTTCAAATCAGACATGTAAATGGTTTAGTTTTGATTCTCTAAATTTGTCTACACATAACAGCACAGCATCTTCCAAGCTCTGTAAAATCATATGCTTCTAATTACAGGCAAAACTGGTGACAAATGAGGAATCTTTGTATAGAAACACCATGGGATAGCACTATAATGGTTGCCATGGCAATCCCTTTTCAGTACAAATAAGGCACCATTGTCACTCAGGCAGCTCATTTGGCAAGATGTCTGATGAGAGCCAGTGACTGTGATATTTTGGGCATATCACCCTTCTGCCAAGAGAAAGCAGACATCCTCACATTATGCTGAAGCACTATGATTACAGTGCCATGCTGCTATAACAGCTACACTCCCCCAGCCTTAACAACCCCCAATAAACACAGATGCTGACAATGGGAAGTCCTGTCTTGAAAATATTGGCCAGGGCCAATGAAGTCAAACATCCACTTGAATGCTACAGTTAAGACACGGACACTGTTGCAGAAATAGATTGGAATGTTAGTTAAATGCAATCATTGTCAGATGTATGTTTGTGACAGTTACCTAGTTACAACGGGTCTGAAACCTATCACACACAACACAAAAGACAAGGCATTGTACACCCTAGACAGGAAGCCAGCACACTAACAGGGTCAAAATGATTTTGTATGATCTACTGAGCAAGCCTCTTCGGGAAATTACATGCATATAGAGAACTTTAAAATACTGACGAATACAACGACAGAGAACCGGTGCAAATTCAAACACCAGAATCAAAATCGTTTCCAAGCCTTACCACAAAAAACAAAGACATACACAGAGCCCAAGCTGAGCTGAGACACATTTAAGGCCATGAGGTACGTAGGGGACAAACTTCCTAATCGCAACAGAGGACAGAACAAAGATTAATAAAATATTTTATTATTCCATGGGAACAGGATTACAACATTTTGAAATGTAAGAAAATTTCACAGAAGTTACAATAGCTGTATGTCATATTGATGCAAATCTGAGGGAGTATGTCTGATTGAAAAGCTCTATACTCGAAGGGTGTTTACAGGAGGACATCTGTTAGAGGGGGAAGGTGCAGGCACTAAACTAAAGTAACCGAAAATTCTAGCTGTACACCGTAGATCACTGCCATGCTGCTGTCCGGAATAAATTAGGACTTCTTACTGCTGCGTGAACGATCATCTTCCTCATCTGAGGAGTCCCCGCCATACGGGACCAGGCCCGGTCCACCGTCGAGGGGCCGTGCCTTCTTCAGAGAGTCAGGCTCCACCTTGTCTGTTGGGGCACAAAAGAGAGGGAGAGAGCAGAGGAGGAGAGAGAGAGAAGAGAGAGCGAGCGAGCAGAGAAGGAGCACAGCAAGAGGTAGAGGGAGGGTGAAATACAGAGTGTGGCAGTGGGGAAAGTAGAGGAAGATAAAGGAGGGGTAAAGGAAGCCATTGGGAAGGCCCATGTTATCCACAGCATGTGATCAATCCACAGCCAGGGAGGGGGGTGGGTCATTCATAGGAAATGAGACGGCACCACACATCCAGGTCCGGGGAACATGTGGAGAGAAGGGGAAGACAGAACATGTAAAAGAGAACGACAAGTTAGTATCCTTCTCCAGCCTTTGAAGGCTCACAGAGCTGGGGGGGGGGGGCTTTATAAGGTTTCTGCTAAGTACTTGAGGGGGAAGTGACTTCGAGTCAAAGTTCCACTCATCCTCAGCATTAAAATTAACATGACAGTGGCTAACGACGGAAAACAAAAACATGCATACCCTTGGGGTCAGGGGCACTGGGCTGACCCTCTCCCTCCCGCGGCCTCTTGCGTGGGGTCAGACCGGCCGGGACCGGGGGTGGGGGCATCAGCATCCTGTTAGCGGTGACACAGCAAGACAGTCAGATTCAGCCGTGGGAGGACGAGAGGGGAAACGCTGCACGCCTACGAACCTCTGGGCGGCTTCTCCGTCTTCGTCGGTAGTGGGGGGGGCGGGCTGTTCCTTCTTCAGGACTGCCGCAGAGACACTGCCGTGCTGCGGGGCAGACAAGGAGAAGGGATCCCATCAGCCTGGGATTCAAGGACACGTCGATGATGGAGGAGAGACGCGCAGACGCTCACCTGAGATCCGCACTCCTCCTCGGAGCCTTCCAGAAACCGCCGCTTTGGACTGGTGGCCCGCGGCGGGCTGGACGGGCATCCCTCCGTGCCACTGCTGTAACTTGTCCCGGTGTCCTTCACAAGGGGACAGAGTGAGTCAAATGCCCGCCCACCAAAAACTACCCGCCCACCAACAGAGGGTGGTGGACTAGCATACAGGCAGACAAATCACTGGTAGTGGTGGGGGGTTTGTCAATCTCAAAAACGCCGGGGGGGCGGGGGGGGGGTGTCAGCAGGCAGATGGCGGCCTGCTGAGAGAACTTACCGGGGCTAAATAAGAAGCCGGTTTCCTAGGACACACCGGATACTGAACCATTGCCTGAGAAGATTGAGGGGTTGTCGAAAAGTTAGAATGACCGGGAGCACCATTCGCACTACTCCAGTAACCACTGGAGCCTGGATACGCAGCATAGCCTCCCGTGTAACTGTTTGCTGGGTAGTTATACCAGGATACATGGCTACCATAATTGTTATTAGCCGGGTATCCGTGAGATGGGTATGCTGAAATAAAAGTATAGAGATACGGTTAATGCTACTGACAGACAGAATCACACACACACTTCTGACCACTGATTAAACAAACTTTAACAACTTAAAACAAGCGAATGGGGGAAACAAAATGATATTCCCTAATTAAACATCACACACTTGTGATTATAAAGCGATCCAAAGATCACATACCTTGGGTGGACCCAGTCGCCGTGTAAACGGAGACCATGCGCGAATGCTCAGCTCGTACCTGCGGGAGAAAAGCTGGAGTTGAGCATCGTTGGACGTCCTCAGGGAGCATGCAGACGTTCTCAAGATACATCAGAAGGCCAGTATGTGCAGTACACTGAGCTCCAGGTCAGGCTGTGACCCGACTAAATGTTCTGGGTGGGTATCAATGAAGGCCATTAGGTACTCGATACCTCCACCTTCTTAAACCTCCAATGGCAAGTGGATGCCTCAAACAAACCATAGACTTACAGTCTCCACCAGGCTCTCACAGAGCTCCCTTGCTGCTTCTAATCCTGCGGGGTTCGGGTGGCTACAAGAAAAAACAAACATCTCTGTAATTACAAGGAAGCATACAGGCCCCAACAATACAAACACCTCTACAGGCTCCCATATCCGAACCAGCCGGGAAGATCGATACCTGACATAGAGATAAAGTGGCTCAAACGATTCCCGCCGTGAAGCCTGCTCTATGTAGCCGGACCCCTTTCCCCGGAGAAACACACGAGCCCCCGTCTCGGCCTGGATATGCTGCAGGTAACTCCCGCTAGGACCCTCCACCTTCTCGTTCACGTTGAACGACGGCAGGGCCTGGTCGAGGCCGACGAACACCTTCGTGTGCACAAAGTTCTGCAAGACAGCCAGGCGGGCCGAGAGTTAGGGGCAAAGCTTGAAATACCACGAAACACGAAGGGGGGGGGATGCAAGGTTGGTGTCAGCAGGAGCAGCAGACTCAAACCATCCACTGGAGGTCGAGTTGTTCTGCCTGCAGTTGCTATAGGAGGTTTGTATCAGCGAGAAGCACTTGCTCTTTATCGCTCTCACCTTCTTTAACCTCCGTGGTCACATAGCATGTGGCTGCTTAACACAGGGGCGGCCAATGTCACCCGCAAAGGGCCGCTGTGAATGCAGGATTTCGGGATGACCTGTAAGTCAGCTGCTCAAACCCAGGTGTGAGGACTCTTCAGCCAATCAGTCCTCTAATTAGTAACCTAATTAGGGAGTGGCAGTGAAAACCTGCATACACGCCGGCCCTTTGCAGATAACATTGGCCACCCGACATAAGATGTCCGGTAAGCCAGATTAACTCCCATTGGTAGAACAAATGGACAAACACGAAAAGGGGCGGGGTCAATACAATGGCATGCAGAGAAAGAGTAACATCTACGTACCCCTGAATGACAATTGTATTGGGCTGGAGACTTTTGGTTTTGGGGGGGTGATGGTATGAGGTGCGGCTGAACGGGAGGTCGAACTGGGGGTGGGACAGGTGACTGGGCTGAAGGCAGAGGCTTGGGGGGCTGCGTGTAAACAGGAAGTGTGGGCACCACGGGTCTGCTCTGCCCTGCCGAAGACCGCAAGATGTCCTCTGAAATGATCTCCTTGATATGCTTCACCGCCTCTGTGGAACATATGAACAGAATGAGTTAACGCTTCATTTAAAACTAAAAACTGGACGATTCCTCCCCCTCGGAAATGCAAACGTCTTACTGCTAACTTCCTCTTGACTCTTTCCTTGAACGTGTAGATATAATGGACGGTCCCTGAAAGGAAGGAACACAGCTCATTCACCATGACCAATTAACACGCGAATGTGAGACGCATTCAGGATGACACATACCCGCCCTGGCACTGGGCCTTTTCAGCACTGGTCATGTAATGTCCCTTTGTAGATACCACCGCTCCACTGTACTGGCGAATCTGAAAAAGGTGTATCACTCCAATTTACATTCACGCCAAGCTAACTTTTCCACACCACCAAACAGAATCATAAAGGTGAAAACTCAAGGAAGTTGGACTTCACCTCTTCCTGAGTTTTCCCTTTAGTCAGCAAGTTGCGACAGTTTATGGGAACGTCGTTGATGTCCACTTCGGTGACGACCGACTCACTGGCAGTACTGGCTACTGTTACACGGGGGGCAACCTGGGGCAGAGAGGACATGGGGTGTGTTAAGGACTGATTACACACCACCGGGGTGGAGGCACAGCCTGAAGGGACACACTGGTACAGTACCTTACTGTGCAGCGGCGGGGGGGTCTTCAGCTTTCCTTTGGCCATCAACATAGCGTTAATTTTGGCAGCCATGGCAGCGGCCATCTCTACACCTCCCGAAGGCTTCTCCTCCTCCGGAGACGTGGGGGTCGGCTGTGATATGACGGATGGCGCTGTGGACCCTGTGCCACCAGCCAGCGGTAAGCCATTTGTGGCACTGGACGCCAAACACCCACCGGTGTAGCTTGGCAGAGAGGCTACTTGCGTCGTGAGGGAAGAGGAAATGTTTCCCAGGAGGCCTTTCAGCATATCAGCAGTGGGGCCCGGCTGGTCCCATCGACTATTAAAACACCTATAAGAACAAACACGACTACGTGAAATATCCTTACCCAAACTTGAGCCTATTTGTCCCATAGCAGGATCGGGCCCTGTCCGTAGAGCAAGTAGGCCTCGAAGCATTTCTAGAAGCATCTCGGCCTGTTCTTGGCTCTACAAGTACTTTATATAGGAGGGTAGTATCAGCAGAACACCATGACTGTACAATGATTGCTTTCTTTCCCCTCCACGTAACCAAACAGACATAACGCTTTTAACATACACCCATTGGAAGGGGGGCGCATCGTTGTCTAGCTCCCAAACGAAATACGGAAGCGGGCGGGAGAGTTAGACAAATACGCGAAAACCACCACTTCCAGTACAGCACCTCGCCCAGCCCGAAGCAGAGGCGAGTACCGCATAACAAGTTGGTAGCCACACACAAATAAATCAGCAAACCAACGAAAACAGACGATTATCTTCGGTCGCTGGCTAGTTAAATAGACCTCGGTGACGGAACACACCCGAATCCCATTAAACGAAACAAAAAAGTATTAACTGGAGAGGAAATTAAAGTTAGCAGATACTGGCGTGTGCTTCGCTAAAACCCCGGGCCTATCTTCAGTCCGAGCCGCTCGGGAGGCTAACCAGCCATCGGGTTTAAGTTCAAAGGGCGTCGCAGCTGCAGATACTCACGATGTCTGTCCCGCCATGCCAGAGGCCATTTTATCGTGCGATTGCACTTCAGTCGCGGTCTTCGTTTGCCGGGCGTGTTGAAATAGAAAGGCACCGGGAAAAGGATCTCCAACGGTGGCACTCCTTCGCCGCCAGTAGGCGACACAAAGACCGGAAGCGCGTCACGGCTTACGTAAGGCTCCAAACTGCGCCTCTAGTGGCTGCGCGCGGAGTAGCGTTTTTTTAAGCAATAAAGTTAGTAACCTTGTTTTTAGCGTTGTCCAAAAGATCATTTAAAATACAGTAACTACATTACCAACGAATGAAGTGTCTATCTATTCAAAAGCGTGAATTTACACTGTTTTAGATGAAATATAAGATTTCAAAAACACGTGCCCACAGCGAGCAGCTACTGCCATTTGGCGCTGACAAAACTCTTGCGGATAGAAAAGCCGCAACTTCCGGGTCCTCTACCGCCTGCACACTGCTGCCCTTCTCAGAGAACAAGGAGCCCCACGCACACGACTCAAAAACAGCGTTATTTATAACAGAAGGAATCATTAGTATTCAAATACCATTGAAACTGCATTTAAAATCATGACATCTAGTGGCCGACGTGAAAACGACATAAACCTGTCCTACAATATTATCGTCCAGGGTTTGTTTCACGAAGTTAGATTTCTTGCTTAGCCGGACAACTTGTCGGATTAAGGTAGTCTGGACTAACTGCAGTAAACAAAGTTATTCGTTTTAAACTGGTGCACCTTAAATATGCACCGTTATCCGGCTAAGCAAGAAATTCGACTTCGTGACACAAACCCCAAGTTGTGGTAATGCGGTTGTTCAGACAGCATCGAATTTTTCAGTTATTTGGTGTAATCATTTGTGTATATGTTACATCAATCAACGGAATGAGTGATTAGATATATTCGATTAGACGTTAAATATGTAACGGATTGCGGATAAAAATCGATTAAAAGAAACATATTTTCTCAGATTCAAACATCAGCAAAAATAAAGAAAAAGAACCATCTTAAATGGACCAAGTACAACTTTAGCGAAACAAGATTTGGCTAATTAGGGTCCTTAACACGCCCAGGTTCGATATGACGTGGCCCTGATAAACCCTCTCCGACATGAATGCGGTTTGCAGTACTGTAGCACAGGGCCTTGTCTGCAGCCTGGCCCACCAGTAGGGGGTGCTCACTTGCGCAGCAGTACACCCCAGGCTCCACTCTGTGTATCTGTAATTCTGTTTGATTCATTCACTGCTGTTAAACAGGTCTGTGAGCCCATATTCCATGACTCATAATTTTATATTAAAAGGCAACTACAGTTGTATTCATGTGATTACCTGTAATCATCTTTTAAATTATGTTTATGTTAATGAATATCTTATATTAAGATGGCAATGGGGGAAAAGCTGCATGATGAAGTCATTGTCACCAGAGCATAATTACTAATAATACATTAGGGATTTCACATTCATGCCTGAAGCCCAGACTGCATGTCACAACCTGATGCCTTTTTGTTTTACTGTAAAAGCAAAATGCCTTCCATTCATTTTTATTCCTATCCACCAATTTGTCAAACCCATGTCTCTCCCATTCCCTCATGATGTCCTCATTTCTCCATCTCATTGCTGTATCTTACGGTTCCGTTCTGCATCCTGCCCTGGAAAAGTCAGCGTCTTGATATTTCTTTCATGGTATAAAAAGCATTTCTGACTGCTAAGGGAATGTAATTGTTATCACGGTAGTTGTGATAGTCTTTGTTCGATACTCTGCTCCTGTACACCCATGAACAAAGCTTTGGGGTGGAAAGATACAACCAAGCTCACCAACCGGATCACATGTTCCCAGGTACTGCAACCCAGCAGGAAGGATACAACAAACATTGCTGTAGTCATTTACAGGACAATGGGACATTTTTGCAAACTTTATTGGCTCTGGTCACTGGAATATTGTTAAACAATTACAGAAATTATGAACCAAAACTTTATATATTTTTGATATCTAATTGAGAATTTACACTTCATGTCCTTGTACCAAATACCTGGTTGAAATTTGTATGGAAAAAATACTTACTGTCTGAAACCTGTTTGTGGCATTTAGTAAAGACCCTAATGAACGCCTCCCTACAATGTTTGCAAACAAATTAAAATAATTTTCATAGTCAATGATAAATCATGTTTTCCCTTTTTTTCGATGAGGACAAACCGAGCCGCAGGCTCCACAAACTAGAAGAAATCTAGAAACGTCAAGCTCAGCAAAACCCCGACAGGCCCCTGGCCTGCTGTTTGCAGTACAGGCTGTTCTCCGGTGGCAGAATCACAAGGCTTATTGCGCAAATACCTGTACACTGCATCGGCCTGCATGGGGGCAGAGGAAAGCAACCCCAGTCAGCGTCAGGCAAACTCCTGTGGAATTTCATATCTTTAGGAGGAATATTTTGGTATGGCTAAGTTGGAGGATTCGTACAGGAGGTCAAAGGTCATCACATCAAGCAAATCCAGTTGTACTGGCTGGAGTACAGTAACAATCCTTTCAAATTTTCTCTTATCATGCTTCCTGCCCCCTTCAGAACGGAGGGTAGGACTGATGGATTTAATCCCGTTCTTCATCTTTATTCGCTCAAAGAGCCGACTTCTCCACTCCTGGCTTCTATCCATCCATCACCTGATGGGGACAATCTGCCCACAGCGTTCTGGATACTGGGAGGCTGGAACCCCCCCCCACCACCACCACCTCGTTAGAGATCCTGGAGTGCAAGATGGTCTCACAAACCTGCGAGAAGACATTCCAGCTGTCGGCAACATTTATCTGTTCCTGGGGTCTGCATTAACTTCAGATTCAGCTCAGACCCAATCCACAGCAAACCAAGCTTGTGTAGTGCCAGGTGCCACAGCAGTACTCATGGTTACCAAGTTTAAAGCTCTCTCTGTATTAATCTTCTGTTATTTAGGACTAATGGATTCCTCATTAATGCCAACATGACATAGACCTGTAAAAAACAATGTACCAGTAGCCTTAAATGTGAAAGCCGCATATAGTACCAGGAAGTGATTTTTACACAAACATAATGCAAAGTATTAATTGTCATTATTTTATTTTCCTTCATATAATTCTCTCTTTAAATCTTTTTTTTTTTTGGTGCTCTCAGACCAGAAGTACAAGTGAATCAGACTGAACATACAAATCCCGATGTAGTGTACACTTCTGTCTAAAGAAGAAAAAAAACTATGTCAATATATCATATTGACTTATGTAGGCTTATGTATGCATATTGGCATATTTATATAACATTTAAATTAAAAATAGGACATCATTTCATTAACAAATATTCTTACACACGTTTCTGTCTCTTAACTGTGGATGAAAGGTCTTTCTGGGTACTGAATCCGAAAGCCAATGTAAAATGATGAAATCAAAAGACACTGAGAACAGACTGGCATCAGACAGTGATAGACACACCTCTTTGTTTCACCCCCGATATTTTTTTTCCTGTCTATTTTGTGACTGAAATGCCTGTCAAACTGCAGAGAAACATCGCCGCAGAGATCCAGACCGTCACTCATAATCACCTTTGTCAATCCAGTGTAAAAGATGTAGTCTACAAAAATATTTCAATTTGTTCGATTATTACTTTTGCCTAAATTATTAAAAACTCCACACGCTCTTGCTTCATTCACACAGTGGGATGTATAAATATTGTATAAAATAAGGCAGAGTCTTTTCAGTAGGATTAACCAGATACAAAAAATCTCCGGGAGGGAAAAAAAAAAATCTTTCAAGTCCAGAACTATTCCCAGATTTTCTTCTGCTGCTGGAGAGCTCGTGGGCCCCAGCACTGCTGTGGAGTGACACTGCTCGGAGGGTGCGGGTGAGGCGTGCAGGGCACGTGCTCGGAGACGGAGGCGGTGGTGACGATACAGCAGCCTCCCAAACCTCTGACCGGCTCCTCTAACATGCTCAGACATGTCTATTGTAGTCTTACAGTGCAATATAAATGGTGTCGTTCTCATTTTAAGAAGTAAAACAAAACTACGTTTTTATGGATATGACTTGTATCGTAACGGTCCAGTTAATAAGCTTTGGCTTTTATTTCTTGCTCTTAAACTTACCTATTTTATTTGTTTATCACATAGAAATTTATGGAAAATACTGAACACCTAAGTCAAAATAAATACACCATAACTTCTATATGGATGCCCGTGATCAACTCAGGCAGGCTTGCTGTGTCTTTCAGAATGAACAAACCTAACGAATTCCACATCCAACGTACTCGTTGTATAATTGCAGCCGGGGGGGGGGGGGGGGGGGGGGGGGGGGGGGGGGGGGGGGGGGGGGGGGGGGGGGGGGGGGGGGGGGGGGG
>JAODKF010000009.1:7124040-7134414 GCA_026779585.1 Mormyrus proboscirostris
GCACCTTTCATCCGCGTACCGAACTCCCCGCCCCTTATGCCAACCTGCAAACCTTAAGGGGCTATCAACATTTGACAACTCTACACTAGCCAAAATGCCAGTTTCTGATATCAGAAACTCAACTGCAACTAGTCAATTGTAACAAGAATCAGTATTATAACTAATTACAATTGAATTTCTGATATCAAGAACTTGCATTCTAATTACTTAGAACTGAATTTGTGATATCCCCCAGACAGTCCTTCCTACAACCCTGAGTCTCCACATCACAGCACAAGCGGCACGTGAGCCAGTGCCAGCTGGACGCGTCACTCCGTGGCTTTTCTGACTTCCCCTTACGCGATCGTTTACCACCAAAGCCTCACACCAATGTTTCAGAGCAAAAAAAACCACAGCGCCGAACAAAGGTCTGTCCGCGCCCCGCCACGCCCCACCGGCGCACTGACCTCTCCATGTTCTTGAAGATGTTGCACTTGTCGTCGCGGGTGGTGATCTGGAAGGCCAGGGCGGCGTGATGGCTCTCCAGCACCGCCGTGTCGTTGTACAGGATGGCCAGCTCACTGCCCGCGTTGCACAGGAAAGAGTTGGTCCGGCCCGGGTGGTCTACGTCGTGTACTGTAGCGGCGATCAGGGCTGCCACCTCGTCGATGGGGTCCAGGCTTTGCTGCAAAAGAGGGCGAGGAGCATATGCCAACTATCACACCTTACACACCAATTATCACAAGCTGTCGTGCCGGCTTTCGGTCGTGTGTGTGCGTGTGCATCTCTCTGTTTGTATTGCGTGACCTTCCCAGGCCGAGTTCCCCTTTTTCTCTCAATCATCGCCTTTTTCTGGGTACCTACTCTATTTCACTTCTCAGTAGCTAGCAGTACAGTAGGAGACCACATGACCAGACGGCATATGTGACTGTGAGATGTTCTCTTCTCTCCAGCCCAAAGTCCAGAGGCCCAGGGGCCTATACCTGCATACATTTTATTGCCCTTTGATAGGAGTCTGGGAAATGAATCTCTTCACCTCACAGACTTCTGAACCCCTTGCAGTGCTCACATGCTGAATTATAACAATGTAAAAAGAATGTTGACTCATTCTGAATCTGAACTGCATCTGTTTTTTTACACAGACTTACACACTTTGTACGATAATATGCAGGATTTTAAGCAGAGTTCATTTGCTCCCATGAAAAACCCCGAAAGAGGGACACACTGCAGGCAGTGCTAGATCATGGTCCTGTGAGACCCCTGGGGCCCCACAGTAATGCGTTGGATGGGGGACAAACAAGGACAGTGAGTATAACACATAAAAGGTCTGGATGTGAGGAGGGGGCATTGTATGTGGAAAGAGCCCCAGGGGCCCTGGTGGTATATGGCAAAGGGCCCTGGGCCCCCTGGTGGTTCAATTGCGCTACATATGGCAAAGGGCCCAGGGTGGTTCATTTGCACTGTATATGGTAAAGGACCCTGGGGCCCCTGGTGGTTCATTTGTGCTGTATATAACAAAGGGCCCTGGGGCTCCTGATAGTTCATTTGCATTGTATATGGCAAGGGGCCCTGGAGACCCCTGGTGGTCATTTCACGTTGTACATGAGGGTCATAGTGTTTAGCTTGCACTATGAATTTTGTGACTCATGGTCAACTAGAGCCATGAGGGCCCCTCCAGCCTGGTAGAGGGCCCCAACTGCCCCCATCCATAATCCAGCCATGACTGCAGGACAGCTATACTCTTGGGAAAGTTCAAATTAAGTCCAGAAAAAAAAACACAAAGTGTCAGTGGAAAGAGACTTGTGAACTCACCTTGACCCTCTCCTTGCACAGGAAGTACGCAGTGGCGTGCAGGACGTCTGCGGCGTGGCTGGAGTTGTGGTAGGAGTTGCTGGAGTGGTAGTTTGCCTCGATCACCTGCAGCCAGGACCGAAGGGTTGCTTCTGGGCAGCCAAGGAACTCACAGACCCCAAATCTTGAAAAGATCTTCAGTCCCAAGTAGGTCAGGGGTCTGAAAAAGATAGAGGAAAGCAGACATTCAATGTCAACATCGTTTGATCTAAAGGACACAGTCATACCTTATGGATCGATGAGGTAATATCTAAAAATAATTGACATCCTATCCAGAATGTCCTCTCCATTTTCCAAGTTAGTCTCCAACAGAGGTGGGCAATTCTACTCCAAAGAGCAGAAGTCCAGACCAAAATTTTGTTTCAACCAACCAGTTGTACTCCACGAGTGTGATTCTTTATGCTCAACTGGTTGGTTGAAACAAAATCTTGACCTGGACTTTTTTCTCTGGACCTGAACAATCCCACCTCTGGTCTCCAGGCTCATTATGTTAAAGAAAGATGAATGGATGGCTGAAGCAGAAGGAGACTTCGAATGCGTGTCCCACTCTCCTTATACCTGACATCACAACTGGCCTGAAGAGGCGAGGAAGGCACCATCCAAACGTCTCCCAGCTACGTGACGACCTGCATGCTGCCATTCTCACCGTTTCATCGTCGCTGCTTCCAGAGTGAAGACGTCAAAGTCCCAGGACTCCTCGTTCTCCATGGTCTGAGCGATCCGGGGAGGGATGTCGCTGAGCGACAGCGGGGTGCTCAAGTGGCTTGGGAGGTGGTGAGGCTCTGTGCACACGGGAGTGTACAGACACACACACACACACACACACACACACACACACACACAAAAGGCAGGCATGACGTCAGCACGCAGCACAAATGATTACCTGAGTGAGTAACCAGATGCATGTCATAATATATAGCATGGGTTCAGCGACTCAAAATCCCAAATTTTCCAACCATTTGGGGTTCCCTTGGTTGATTTGGTCAATCAGGAGCGGGGGGCGGGTGGTGGAATGCTTATCACATTTTGCCGGTGGCGGTCACAGTAACAGTAGAATTTTTAGTGGAGTTTTAAACCATTATGTTTATTAAAATTAAAAATTTTAATAAACATACTCTGGAAATCATCTCACAGTCGTGACCCTCCCTTTAGGGTGCCTGCTGTGAAGTGCTGTACAGTTTGTATATTATTGTGCAAGTAAAACATCTGATGCTTATAATCAAAAATACCACATGAAAACATTATGTAAAATATATTAATGATGTAAAATCATGAAGTACTACGCAAATCAATCATTTCCAGCTTGTGTGAATGGGCCATCTAATCCTGGCCCTGAGTACATTAAGATGAATCACAAGGGTCCGGTAATTTGATAGTGTGGCATTCTGGGAAATGCCAGAGATGTTACTGGTTTCACTCCTCTATCTTCTAATTTTACCAACAGCGAGCCGGATGAGAAACGCCACATTTCAACAGTGTAAAAGCTACGTAGATTTAAATGAGGGTGGTGACCTTTGTACATTTAAATTAGAGTACTGTGGGATCCTACTCCTACACACAGTCATTATAAAATGAGGAAGTTGGGGAAAAGGGTATCGAGACTCTTACTGTTTGCAGCAAAGATGTATTCGTTCCCTGACAGCCTCCGTAAACCATCCTGCAGAAGAGAAAAACCCATTTGGACGTCAGTTGTGGTTTCCTCACTTTCCCTTATTAAAGCCGTTTTTCCCCCTTAAGCCCCCAAAGAGCGGCAGCCTGACCGGACTGTGATCGATGTTAACGCAACCCAGACCCTGGCAAACTCAGGACACCTCCACCGCAGGACGCATTCCCTGCGACACAAATTTCTACCCACTTGCGGACGTGAAATAACGTTATTCAAGAAACTCCCGTCTTCCTGGACGGGGAGAATGCGGTTAGGTGCTTCTGATGTACCGCGCACTTCTCGGATTTTCATGCCGGCATCGCTTGGGCAGCCGCAGGGAGAGGGGAAGCGAAACCACTCGTCCGTCACCGGCTCGCAGGCTCATCCAGCGGCTGCGTCATAATTCTGGCTTTTAGGCCTCCTCTCCACAACCCGGGAAACATTCAGTCGTTTCTAAGTCCATAAACCCCAGTGATGCAAACTGGCTGGTGATCTGTTCTTTAATGATGTGGCACAGGGCAAATCAGTCCTGGAGTAGCTTTTTTAAGCGATACAGCTCACACACCAACACTGCACTCTCATATACCCCCCCGCCCTCCGCACCCACTCCCACTCCTGCTCCGTATCCCAGTGTCCCACTGCGCACTGCCACGCTTGTTCATCGAGTCCACCTAAGAACAGGATGTTTCCAAGCTACTGGAATTCAGAGGAAGAGGCTCATCTGAAAGCTTTCTGTGGTGTGGAAGCGGTGAGTTCTTTCCTCTCTGGCCCAGCGAAGTACAAAGGACAATCTAGCGTTTCCTCTGGGGCTGCGGCCAAGACTGCCAACTTGGCACCCGCTCACTCCCCTGCCGGGGCCGTCCACGGCTTGCGTGCCGCCCCTTTCCCTGCTCTCTCTCCCTCTCCTGGATACGCACGTGGTGTAGCGTGAGAGGAGAGCCCTAGCGTGGCTCCGATAGCGAGATCCACGCCACCAAACCCTCCCTGGGTGTCACAGGGGACGCCATTTCTGACGCACAGAAGGCAGCACTTCACGCTACCAGCTACGCAACATAGGCTGCTGCTTCCAGCCGACTGTGATCCATGAACAAATTACGACGTTCAGGTCACGTGGCAGCAACCTCTGCTTGGAGGCCAGACCTTTGATGAGCGTTTAAGACAGGGAAGGAAAACAGGCCATTCTTTGTGCTTCTCAGCTATGTATTTGAGGACTTACAGAAAGTCATAACGCTAACAGAACCTCAGGAACAGGTCGTACCGAGCATTTGCCTCCCCCAAAAAAAATGCAAAACTGAGGCTGAAAAAAACAGCCTAAAATTATGACACAACAAGGCTTTACAGATTCCATAAATGACTCTAGAAATTCTCCTCTGGCCTACCACAGCATGTACCTTCATGCTTATACTGAAGGTTCTCGGAGTCAACCTGCGAGAACATGACATCATGCCTGACTAGCACCCAGGAGAACTCCAGCGGGGACTTGGGGAAGACCCACCGTCATTAGCCCCCCGACCAGGTCGCTGGTGTGGGGGTCCTCATCCTTGGTCCCCAGCTGGGGGGAGTAGAGCTCAGTGGTGCGCAGGATCTCCAGCACGCGGTCCAAGGCCTCGGCCACCGGCACCGGGCTGCTCTCCTGGGCCGCGTTGATGATGTTGATCACCTGGATGCGGGGAAGGCACACGGGAGATCAGCTCCGTGGGAACCTGCGTCTCCAGGGCGACGCGGAGGGGCCGAGCGTCAAGCACAACGCTTCCAGTGACGAGATGCAGAACAAACCGACCTTGGTGATTGGGGCTTCGATGGTCATTGAGTGAATCCTCGCCATGGATGAGTGGCGTCTCTGGGAACTTCCTGTTAGGTAAAAATAACGCGACAATGACAAAAATGACAGAAGTCCGATTTCGTCAACACCTCCAGCAGAGATAAAGAAGAAGGGTGACTGTCCCCACTGAGTATCGCTCACCGTCACTCCCGCGGGACGTGGTTGACCTCACGTCTAACGAGCCTTTCCTTCGGTCCTTGTGTTTGCAGGACTGGTTGTCTGGGGACACAGGGAGGGAGATGACTGCGTTGGACGGCGCCGACGCCGCCGGAAACCCGCCCGTCGCTCTGCGGACATCTTACCTGTCTGCGACTCCGCTTGCACGCGATCACATGACTTGTCCGTCTAGGTTAGAGGGGGGAGGGGAGCTTTTTACTTCTCATTGAGCAAAATCACCAAATTAAATTCTTACAAATAAGGTCTCACCTTATTATTGTCGTTTAACGGCCGGTTAACCGACACATAGTGTCTGATCTTTCTGGAAAAAAAATGGCATAATATTACACATGTGAATGTTCTACCTCGTTATACTGCAAAAGCAAAGCCAAGTGGCTCACCCTCCCTGTCCAATTACAGGTGTGATCTTCACGCTCTGGGGGACGCTGTCTCCATTCTTCTTCATGGTGTAGTAGACCCCTTGCCACTCCTGAGGATTTGGCAGTAGAAGGGGAACAGGGTAACTAACTCATAGCTGCACTCTGCACTTCCAAAAGGGAGCAGCAGGGGGCATGGTTGTTAAGTACACCAGGTTATAACCTGAAGGTTACCCCGGTTTAAGCCCTGGCCAATCCCCCCTCCCCCCCCAAAAAAAAATAAAAATAAAGAAGCCGTTCTGAACTGCTCGAGCAAAGTACTCCACTAAATATATTTTCATTTCACAAGCTGGACAGAGACACATTGATGATAAATGTTAAGCATATTACAAAGGAACAAAAAATATATAAATAGTACAATGTCTGGATTTTTGAAGCTGGCAGACGCTGCGGACGTATCAAAGAGAGCAGGACCTTTTCAGTGAAGGTGGCACGAGGCTGGCCCTTTTCAAGTCAGAGCACCCTGGGAGGTACAGCAGCTTCAAAAACACCTTCCCACTGCTCCAAATGACCTTTGTGTTCTCTGAAGTAATCCATAAATCAGCCCCGCCCCTCAGGCAAACTGGCTGACCAATCGGCTGGCGTTTTCGAGGCGGGCAAATTTTGGGCCCGTCACGTGATGTGGCGGCCCAGCAGGTCTCCCCGAGCGCCCGGCGTGATCTGCACGTCAGCTGCCCCAGTGGCCAAAATGGGGGAAATCGATAAAAAGAGGGGCTGCAGGCCATGGCGGCGATCGAGCAAGCTTGCCGCGTATGATCGGGGCAAAAGATTTGGGGAGGCAGGTGGGGGGGGGGATATGCTCCATTCCCGGCAGGTGAGAAAGTGGAAATCAACATTTAAACATAAGCAGAGGTCAAAGACAGCAGCAGCGGTGCCTACAACCATGGTGCCATCAACACCATATAGCGCCTTTCACCGCCACCGGCTCACCTTGCCCTTCTGGATGCAGGAGTTGATGGAGTCGAGAAGGTCAGGCTTATTCTTCTCGCTTTTAGGCACCTCCAGCAGCTCCTTCCCGATGAGCTCTCCGTGCTGGTATCCCATGATCGACTCGTAGGCGGGGTTGACGTACTGCGGTGAGGGTAATTAAAAAAAAAAATAAAAAAAAAACAACAAACAACAATGATTAAAAATAAAGCGCCAGCCAGCACAGCGAAGTGCTTCCCGGGGTAAAGTGTGATGGATGAAGTCAGGCCTTCGCAACTGCTGCTAGTCACGGGCGTTTGGCGAGAACACAAGCGGCCTTTTCATGGGGGACTGGAAACAGGCGCAAAAATAAGATACTTTGTCCTCACTGTGATGGTGGCTGACAAAAAAAACCGAGAGAAAGAGCTAGAAGGGAGCAGCGATATTATCACTGATACCGCTGGTCACAGGATCAGAAGGCTAAAAATAAGTAAATGAACAGAAACTGATATAAACACGAACATAAACCTCAGCGACTGAACACAATGCATAAGATCGCTGTGGGTGGGTCTCGTCTTTGGACGGACCTCTTTGGGACCACGAGAGAGACGCGCTTCTCAGTTGAAAGAAAACTGTTTGTGGAACGCTGAAGGATGTGGAAGGGTGGATTCTTTGACAACCAACCTGGATCACTTGATCCTCACTTGTGATTTCTATGGCCTCTTGACTCTGTTCCACCGCGGTGAAAATAGCATTGCATGCCCTGGGGGACAAAGTAAATATGAAGATGTTTATATAATAAAAAAAAAAAACTTTAGACAAAGGAAAAAGTCGAAAAGCCAGACAGCCACCAAGAGCGATGGACCAGCAGACACCTTGAGGACACACCGGAAGCTTCTCACAGATGACAGGTGGCTGGTTTTATCCAATAAATGAGTGATTATTTTGCCCCCAGGACAGAGGGAGAGGGGAGAGGACAGGGAATGGCAGCTATTGTCCTGAACGGACACATGCACACACAACCATAACAAACAACGATGCGCTGTTATGTCGCGCGGCTTTATATACGTATCCATAGTTCTGTTTTTATACCGTTTTCAAATGGTCGCCAGGAAATATGGCTTTTTTTCGGACAAAGGGATGAAACAGAGCATGAAAGGTGGTTTGTTTTGAGCGACAGAGGATGCAGGCAGGGTGCAAAGCCGCTCAGCCGCCCGGCCGCCCGCGGGGAGACTCACCGCAGCTTGAGCTGAGCGCGCACCTCTCCGTGCTGCAGCTGCAGGAGCTCGTTGTAGCAGGCCGCCACGCTGGGGTTCTCCACGTACCTCTGCGGGCCGGGCGGGAAGGACAAGCCGTCAGCTGAGGGGAGGGTGACGCACACCCTGACGTGCATAATCTAATTTAGGTCTCCCTCAGGTAGGCTGCCTGCTCGCCACGCGTGATTAGTGAGGTTTCAAAGCACTTTCCTTTAACGTTACGGTCAAAGCCGTGACGTTTTTATCCTGGGGACTGTCGGCTTACGTCGAGCCCCAGCGCGTGATCAGAGGAACGGGGCTGGATCGACCTTTTCAGGGGCTGCCTGGTTTGCCTCTGCCCAGATCCGGCCGGGCAGAGGAGAATCTGGTGGGTGACGCTCACCAGGACAGTGCGGCAACGAACCGACACACATCTCACGCAGCTCTGCCCCCGTGCTGCTATTTAAAGCGTCACCGTTTAATTATAAACTCATAAAAATAACTGTGATGTCCAAGGTCTGTCTGCACAGCCTTGGCGTGGAAAATGACAAAGCCAATCTCAGCATCACTGCCTCTCTCCGTCCATCCGGCGAGGATTTAAAAAAAGAAATCAGTAAATAAACGTGCAGCAGTGGCCCCCGTGGCAGTGAACCGGGGGAGGTTGTGCCACGTAATGGCCGAAGGAGGGGTGTCACTCACCCGGTTGAAGCCCGCAGCAATAAGAGGCATCACCGAGGATTCCTCACGCTCAGGCCTGACAGAACGACAGAACACACAACCCCCCCCAAGATAAAAACACAGTGAAATTCAATACTCAAGCAGCACTGGGACCGCAAATATATATTTTATCCATATATGTGTCTATATAAAATATGTTCATGCATCCATCGTCACTATTGTAAAACTGTTTATACAGTAGAGGGTTACAGGCAGCCTGTAGCCTTTCCCAGGCAACACAGGGCACAAGACAGGGGACGCCCTGGGGACGGCAGCCACCAAGAGCGACACACACACACACAAACGCACACGCACACACACACACACGAACGCACACACACACACAGACAATTCACCTAACTCTGCGTCTGGATTGCGGGATTCAAGCCATAGGCCTGAAATTGTGCGGCTACAACTACAGTATGGCGAGTTGGTGATCGGTGTGATGCAGCAGCTCGCAAATGTAAGGGGGGGGGGGGGTTGGGCTTACACCTACCTCTTCACAACGGCAACAATCACAGTGTTTTCCGAAAAGCTCACAGCTCTAATTGACCTAAATCAAGAAAGAGAGAAAAAAAAAGGCATTTATCAGCGTGGCGGACGGAGGCAAGGCCGCGAGTGAGCGCCGCGCTGCGCCGGTTGTTCACGCCCCCGTTCTCGTGGCCAGCGTCCCGGGACGGTAAACAGACGTGGCCCTCAATGAGCACTCTGTTCATAGCTGCTGGGACAGCTCCTCCATAGAGCTCTCTCAGTGGTCGCCGAGGGAGGGGCCGCCCCCCCCCCCGACCTATAGATCGGGGGGAATTAATCAGTGCAGCGAGCATAGCGGCACGATTATGCACACGTTTGCAGACTTGTTTTAAGGTCTAAAGACAGAGCAGCGGTGGCGTCTTGCGGTGTGGGGGGGGCTTGGAGAACCGACTGAAAAGGGGCCAGATGAATCCCTGGCTTATGGCGGGGGCCTCTCAGCTTGTTACCTGATTCACGGTTTAACCTCCGCCGGACATTTACAGGGTCATACTACATCATCAGCAAAAAGTATTCATCATTCCAACGAATAACAGCAAATTCCAAAAAAAAAAATGTTTCTAAAAATTAATGGTCCTGTTATTTTTATTTGGAAAAGCAAATATACTTTCTCTACACATTTAAAAATAGTTCACTCAGTTATAACAGGGAGGTAAAGATATGGACCCGATGGCTAATGACTCAGCACAAGTTTTATTCTCCTGCATAGCAAACCCGATATCCACTTTGACCTCTCTCACATCACCCTGCATTTTCCCTTGCAGTCCGGGAGAAGCGTACCGGCACAGGGCTTCCGCGTCGAAGTATCTGGAATGTCTGTGGTCGATGATGATGATGTCATGGTGCTTCTGCAGGTGACATTCCAGTGCAGACTCGGGGTTGCGGACCACGCTGCAGCTGAAGTTGGCTTTCTCACAGGCCCAGCAGAACCCGCTGCTCTGACTGTCCTCTTTGGCAAAAACTAACAGTACCTAGGGTGGGGGCAGGGGGGGCAGCAGGGAAGGACACAGGTGAGGAAGGTAGACACAGGGGGAAAACTGATAAGCGGAACAAAAGGGCCGGGAGTGAACACGGGAGGCACAGAGGGGCAAGGAGCCG
>JAODKF010000009.1:7135109-7153583 GCA_026779585.1 Mormyrus proboscirostris
CCCCCCCCCCCCCCCCCCCCCCCCCCCCCCCCCCCCCCCCCCCCCCCCCCCCCCCCCCCCCCCCCCCCCCCCAGCCCGGTTCCCGCTCAGCCCGCGGCTGCAGCCTCTGGAAATCGTCGTGGAAAATGGAATCCCCGACTGCCTGGCATCTGCCCGTTCCTGCCGCTCGGTCACGGCCACCAAGGCTGACGTGGATCCGCCGAGTCGAGCGGGCAGCCAGCCACACGCAGCCCTGCCAAACGCTTTGACGTGACCCCTCAGTCACTCACGCACACGCATGGCGCCAGCCCAGAGCGCGCGGGACTGGTGAGTCACTGCAATATAACCAGACGTCATCCTGACACGGGCAGTAACGCGGCAAGCCGGGGGTCTGCAGCACAGCTGCGAGACGCCATCAGAACCTCAGCGGCGACGTTTGATTTTTATTCCCGAGCCCCATTTCATAATGGTTGCTTTTCTAATAATCACAAACGATTTGTATATTCAGGCTGGCTAAAACTCAAACAGAAGTAGGTTTATTCCTACGTCGTGTTGGTCAAACTGACCTTGCAAGTCGGCCGCCCAGCCGGACACAAAGTCGTGCACTTTATTTGTCACACACACAGATTTTACGCTGATATTTTTTCTTAACAGAATAAGCTGAAATTCTGTCAGAATCCTGTGGATTCTCTGGAACATCATTGGGGATTTCTGTATGTTCCATTTTACTCTGCTGCAATGACTCCAAATATGCAACTGTCAAAGATAATTGATAACATTTAAGACAAGAAATGCATTAAATCTGTTATTTTTAAATAGTACTATTAATATAATAATTATGTATCTCACATATCAGAACTGTTTATTCAATTGACAGCATATTCAGGATATTATCGGGTCTCTGTGGTCAGGCGTCACAAAGTATTTTACGTCCAGAATAGCTGAGGAAGACAAAGCTTTTGAACTTTTGCTGACTGAAAACAACATTTACGACAAGTTTTAAGGATTTTAGTTCAAAAGACTGGTGACAACCTGGACGTAGAAACTGCCTGTTCTGTTTAGTGCAAGTTTAGGGGGGAAAATAAAACATCTTTGAAAAGTCAGGTGAAAAGTTGATACTTTAAAATTACATGGCTGTCAGCTCATATTAAAAAAGTAAGATGAGACCTGTATATGTGATCAGCTGTATAAAAATGTGTCGACCTCGTGAGAGGGGGAGGGCATACTCAGGATCATCCGTGGAGCCAACATGACAAAAACAGGAAAGGGAAATCTCCCAGTTTCATTTTCCTCCTGTAATTATATGCAGAGTGTCAGCTTTCAGGTGAGCCTGCATAGAGGCCCCCTTGGTAGCCTGCGACATTGCCTGAAAGTATTTCCGTTAACGGAGGATGTCTCCCTCTGGCCTGCACTGCGCCGATCCCATCAATATCCTCCATATAACACCGTTTCTGACTGTAGTCTTGGGAACAAAAGAAAAGTTGTATTTCAAGGCCGAGAAACATGCAGAAGTACATTAAACCCTAACACTGAATCATTCTATACTGGCCATGCATGTCCGGAACACAGCGGACTACACTAGCCGTACCCCGTAACCCTCCTGTTTCAGCTGCCAGTCCCACAAAGAGGCTGCCATTCCTCATTACGTGATCTGCTTTTCTTCCTTTCATTGTTTCATTCTTTCTTTCTGTCTTCTCTTCCCCTTTTCCCTGTTTCATGTATTGTTCTGTATAAATGGCGTAGTCCTGTATTACAACACTCCCCCTATGTAAAGTGCTTTTGGGAGACACTGTTGTCAAAGGCACTAGATAAAAATGAATCGAACCGAACTGAGTGAACAGAGACGGAACCAAAACAAAATACATCCCTGATAAATAAAACTTTGCATTTCACATCAAGCCATGATGCGGTTTAGCCGTGATGGTGACACCAGGCCCTGCACTCAGCACAGCATTCATAAAGTCCTCTGTTCATTATGGTATGTCCATCCTAACCCATTTTGGCCCTGGTTGCCCAGGCAGCAGGAAAGTGTGGCTTACACAATGGGCCTATTAAGAGCTTGATGGGATTGGGGATTGTTTACAACACTGAACGATGTCTGGGAAGCACAGTATTAATGGTCAGTTGAGCAAAAAAAAAAAAAAAGGTTGTAGTGTTACGCACCAAACCCCAGGACTGTGCCTTTCCTTCGCAGTCCAGAGGAGAGGAAGCACTTACTTTTCAACATGGCTAAGACACTCTTAAAATCAAAAGACACCATTTCAAAATACAAGTCAGACTGTCTCGTGTTATCCCGAATGGTGTGAAAGTTCCACAACACCCTCGGGTTTGGGATTCTGAACAGGCCTATCACAGATCATGGATACCGATTTTAGACGCAAATTCTCCAGGTTCCTGCATTCAAGACACACACACACCAGCAAACCGATGACATTATGTCCAGGTATAAACAAACACAGAATTCAAAGATCACGGTACGAGACAGCTTGACGATACCTGAAGCTGATCTTCGTAAAGCCTCATTGGTCCGAACTGCACCTCTGTGAATGTGGCCTGGAAGACAAAAAGTCATAAAAATTTATACTCAAAAGCGCGGCTTCGTAAGCCTGACCCCTTTAAACCATCTCAACCGTTAATTTAAACATCACTATTAAAGCCCCACATCCATATTATTCCATATGGAAACTGCAAAATGAAGTGGCCAGATTTCACTCACATTGTACCTAGTTGTACACTCATTTGCAGATGGACGCCACCTTCCCATAATCCCTAAAATCAGCATGTGGGATATCAAACGCATTTAAATACTCTGGCAATTAGCAGAAGAGCAAGGTAACAGAAGAGATCAGAGTTTGCTCCAATTGAAGAAAAGAATGTTCTGCCTGCTAATAATTTAGCTTCCTTCCTCCTAATGGAACGCCGCACAGGGGTTAGTAACCATGGAAACTCAGTCCTCCGCTGGATAGCATTCCCTGCAGAATTCCAGCTCTCAGTAAACAAACTGGGCATGTGAGAAAGACTCTGAACGTGTGTAATCGCTGCTTACAAAACAGAAGCTCCCCCTTGAAAAAGGACCGCTTCTATCAATGAGAGGCAAGGAATCCGAGGACAGGCACACGCCAAACGCAGTAGCCGCCCGCGGGGCGCTTGCGGGACGGGCTAAGGGGGCAGACAGTATACCGGCAATCACTCCATCAGGGTCAGCCGGGGGGGTCGCAGTGATACACAAGAGCTGAAATCTGACGGCGATACCAGAGCTGCGCAGCCTCGGACTGCTTTGAAACTCGAAAGCGGCCTTCGTTTTTGATCGGTGCTTTCGGTGAGCACATTCCCAGAATGACGCACCCATCAGCTTTAAACACAACCCCCCAATGCCCTTAAGCTGTCCCACAGCTATTTTTAAGTCAATCAAATAAAATTTCTGTACTATCAGATAAAAATCCATCTATATTCTGCACCTCTTCCTGTCAGATATGTTTAAGCTTACAAAATGTTTTAAAATGTTTCATACCTAATGTAAAAAATTTCAAACAAATAAAACCCTAAAACCTCACAAAAGTGTAATTACACTGAATACCAGATAGAGCTTGGTTAGCCGTCTCCTGATCAGAGATGGACGAATAGGGCCTGAACGCAGAGCGTCACCCCACAGGAAGGATGTCCTCCACTCACCCATGGCGACAGACTCAACAGAATCCTGGGCAACGTTGTCCAGCAGAAACAGCTGGGCCTTCATGATGTACCCAGCCTTTACATACCTCCATCCCTCCGGTGATAAAGAACAAACTGCAACACAGAGATCTGCGCCAATCAGGATGAGAAAAGCCCCCCCCCCCCCGGGCTCATTTAACTTCCCACTTCCCGTCGCTTACCAATAAGGTACAAGCCATGGGAGGTGTTTCACTCAAACTGGAGGAACTGACCCCTCCAGTTGCCCTAGTCGAAATTGCAATTATTTGGCAATTTGAACATCTATGCTATGTTGACACTGTCATGTTTTCATTTAAAAATGAAGTTTTCAAACAAACACGATCTCCATCCACAGAGGCGTTTTCACATTGCTTACAGAAGGATTTCCATACACACTGAAACCAGTGAAAACCTGAAAAATATGACACAGCTATGAGTCTACATTGGGCATGTGCACATCAATGTGCACAGTTTCTTTTTGCACAAATATTCAGCAGTCAAATTGTGTAAATTGCTGTGTACCTGCATACAGGTCAGCGGCAGGGACAGCGCCATTCAAATCGGCTCCACTATATCCGCCATATTGGAATACTTTATACTTCCGTGTAGGGTGGCCAGGTGACCAATCAGACACTGCGTAACTAGTGGGCTCAAATCAGGGATTGGTCACGTGATGAGCAGCAACCAATTAGGGCACTTTTAGAGTCTGCATTTTCAGACGTCTGTTTTCACTCATCCACATTGCAATGCTAAAATTGAATTTTCAGAAGTATATGGCTCTGAGCGCGTTGTCAAATGTCTCAGTTTTTGGGGACTAGAAACTCTGGAGTAGTGCAGACAAAGGGTGGAAAAGGAGACTTATGTCTGTGTTTAAAAAAAACATAGCTGTATGGACATAGCTTATGCCAGTCAGAAAAAAAGGTGACATCTCCTGCATTAGATAAATTGCATTTTAAGTGTTTTCCCTGGCTAGCTAACAGAAGGTATTATGCATGGATTTAGCAGCTGTTTGTTTTGGTTAGTTGTTGAAATGCAGTTGTTTGTCGTCAAGGCTCAGTGAATCAATGGTGTTGAGAGGTTATAATTGTGTTCTATCATGGCACTTTGCACCTTCGCATAAGCAGTTTGTTGGTACCCTACAGGTAGCAAGATAATAGATTATGTGTGCATCTGATACGTGAGCTGACACAGAGTAAGCACGTTTTTTTTTTTTTGGTCCTGTACTCACAAAAGTAGTGTGGGTCAGTGTGTCGAGATGGAAAGTTAATAGCCACATCTAGTTCTCAAAATCCAACCGAAAAGGCAGGGCTCCCAAAACCAAATAAATCCAAACCATTTTTACATTTGCTTGAGGAAATCTACATGAAAACATTGTAAAATAAAAATAAACAATGTTCTCTGTAATTCATAGATCTCTTCACATTTGGCTGGTTTCCTTCTTGACAGTTCAGCTTTTTTGTTTTCCTAACACCTAGAATTATGGGAGAATGTAAACACCATGACACATAAGGATTGCCGAGCTAAGAAACACCGATGACTTGCCAAACGTGCATGTTCTCCTCTCCGCAAGTCACAGGCATTGTAAGAGAAGTGTCTCACGATGACATCAGAGACCGTTTCCCAGGAAACAAAGAGCCGTTCCTCTGCCGGCGCTGTACGTAACACAGTTTCCTTTGGATACTTTGGCCATTGTCTGGTAACGTACTAGAGAGTTACGCCCAACCCAACATGGGACGCCTCTTTAAATCCAAGCAGCTAACAAAAAACAAACAAAAAATTCTCACTACCCTTAGGACTCACGTCAGGTTGAAGTCCGCACCTCTGGCACACAAACGCACGTGAACGCCACTCAGCCCGACGGAACCCAAAGACATTCGCTCTGATTGCTGCCCTCAACAATAACAGGCTCTTTTAAAATCCCTTGGTGTGAAGACAGCTACAATTCCTATCACGCCACATATGCCAAAGGATTGGATTACTCCTTTAGCAGAGCCCAATATTCCCAGGCAGGGGATGACAGCACAGTTGAGTGGCATGCACCTACTCTATTTACTTAGCAGTATAGCCTCTGACCCCATATCCTGCCGATTGGGGATATCCAGCCCTGTGGACCTGCTGGCCACAAAAGCCCTTCGTACAAACTGGAAGAGTGACTCTCCGCTAAAGTGAAAAACAGGAAATTTGATGACATTGTTCGCCGGTCAGACGTCAGCACGGAGAGATATAAAGGGGTAAATAGCTTCCAAGCCGCTCGCAGAAGTTCCAGGAGAACCAGGACCCAAGCGAGGCGGCCAAGCAGCCCCCAGTGCCCGCCCCCTCCGCTGCTGCGCCGTCACATGCGTCGTTGGCTCCGCTGCACTGCATGTGCACTGACCGGACGCCCACCGGCATGCGACAGCCCGACTGAAAATATTGGCTAAACGGCGTGCCACAATAGGGGTTTCAGCTACTTCTAGGAACCGCTTGACGCAGCGCAGCCCAGCCCGGCGGTGAAAGATATCCGGCTTGGCTTTTATGCTGAAGTAGCAGCTGCAAATATGGTCTCCGATTTAACATTCAGCTGATTCTCAAGATACGCAGACTTTCCCTAATCAGTAAAGAAAAAGCACATCAGCTCAGAATTTCTCCATAAAGTTAAGCTTAAAAATAACTGCTTAAAAGTTTAGTGCTGCGAACACAAGAAAAGTTGCTTTGTCTAAACGAATTATCAGACCTTACTACAGACTGGACAGCTAAATGGTGAGAGTCTGAAAGACGAGGAAATCTCTGTGTACCCAGCTACCAGTGCTAGTGGGGAAGAGGGTAGCCCCTCCCACGAAAATCAGCATAACCTGGCATAGGCCAATGTGAAAAAAAAACACCTACGCTTAAAAATAGGGTCACGTCCCTCTCATAACCAGCTACTCCTACCCAAAAAGTGAGGCTTCGCAGGAAAGTCGCGCTTCCTCAGTTTGCTCCAGTGTGGGAGTCATTACTATGGTAGAATATTCAGTACTAGTGACCGGTTGTGGAAGAAATTAAATAAGCCATCTGGAGAGAGGAAAATACTGAACGACGATTTTGACGCACCCTCAGTCACGCCTAACTGTAAAAATTCACATTAGCTAGTCCATCTGCTGACAAACCAGCCGTTATATGTATTTACACAGATTTATACTCATGATGCAGCAGGACATCTGGGGGTCATCATGAATCCAGAGCGACGGCTCCGTCTCCCCAGAGCCTCTAGCATCACCTCACTCTCCTGGAAGCCCATTGGCTTTCAGCTCAGTTGGAGAAATGAGCAGCTGACATTTGAAGGTTGACCTGCCTCAATCACCGGCCGACGACAGCAGACTTTACGAACGAAAAGACGCGGAAACCCTAAGGCTTTTATGAACGCTCGTCCTCATTCATTCAGTCACTCTCAGTTGTGAATCAGAATCAGCTGTTACCATCTGCACCCAAAGGGTGCGTGTAGCCCCTGTATATCATAGTCCAAAACCAGGCAGTAGCCGTTTACAGGGTGTGGTCACATGACCTGTCAGTGATTGGAGAGCCTGGCACTGAAGAGGAGGGGCTAATTCATTGATCTGGTCACATGTCCCAGAAGGCTCAGCCAGTGTTGCCCCAGGCTGCTAATCTGATAAAAAAAAATATATGCAAAATCAGTACGAGGAGCAAACTTTGAATCATGATATTTACATTTGCAAATGTACTATGGTCAGCAAAGGATGCAAAAGTAATTACATTCAATATAAAATTAAATTTTGATGCCCATATAAATGAGAGTAATTTTACATCACCAAATCACTATAACCTGCAACTAACCTGAAAAAATTATTTTCTTCTTATATAAAAGTCTGTGCCATACAACGTCAGTTTTAGTTGGCATGCATCTTTAAGGACCCATATCAGTTTGATAAACTGAATTGAACATCCATCCATCCATCCATCCATCCATCCCTCCCAAGGCAAATGCGATTCACATGGACCCTCATGACGAGCACCCAGACTGGGGAGATCGGAGCCCCGCCCTGGAGCCAAACCTGGGGAGGGAGCTCTGGTGGCCAGGCTGCTACTCATAGTGGCTGGGGGGGATGGATGGATGGATGGATGGATGGACATGCAATTCAGTTTATCAATCAAACTTTTATGTGTAAAATGACAAAAAGACTTAAAGCAGTTAATCAATATGGATTTAAAAATTACAGCTGAGGAGACACTAAATGTATTTCAAAGAGAGAACCAAATACTTCTAGGCTAAGAAGTAATCCAGTACCAAAAGGAGAATGGCAGGATTATTCTGGCCATGCCTAGGCATCTAGGCTGCTCTCGAAAGCGGACATTAGGGGGCGTACAGCTCCGCAGATGGTCTCTACGCCTACGTACGTACGGTGAGAACGAGACCACAATACGTCACTGTTTGCTGCCAGCAATGACCTGAGCCAGAAACACCTGACGTTCTCCTGGTGCCACAACTGGCATAAACACACGTAGTGAACAACAAAGTGAAATAAAGATACAAATCTCATTTTAATCGATAGTAAAGAAGCTCCCGCGAAAAGATTTTCCCCCAAATATGGGATACGCAGAAAAACAGTGAAAAGCTTTACACCGGGAATTTTGGTGGCCTTTTAACCTGGATAAGGTACGTGGGTCTCCAGGAAAATGTTCCAAATGTCCAAAAACGGTTACATATCCTCGACACTGATGCACCAATCCGGCATCAGTGCAAAGCTGACACAGGAAAGTGGAACGACAGCCTCTAGACAAATGACTGTTCAACTCAGAGAGATCCGGCGGCCTGAACGGCCACCAAGCCGGCCTGCAGAGAGGCGACCCGCGTCAGTGCTCCGGGAAAGTAGGCCACATCCAGTCAGCAGCCTATATCCGCCGACCGGACACAAAATAAATAAAAATAAATGACCAGCTAGCTAATAGAAGGTATTACGCACGAGTGGAACTCAGAAAGCAGGGATGCGATGGCTGCGGGCTCTCAGAAAGCATGTAGCTGTTATACCCAGACACAACCCAAATCGTTCAAAAAAAAAAAAAAAAAAAAAAACACCAATTTGATATGGATAAACCATGGAAATAAGGAGCGAAGCTGCTCCTCTGACGCACTCGCACATTTAAATAACAGCCTCGCTTTTGAGGCCGTCCCTTGGGCCCAGGAGGCCTTTCTGAACTCCCATTCATCTCTGTTGTGGCTCTAAGGCGTTCTCCAGCGTCTCACCCTGGAGATGAATGGCGTCGCCATGAGCTGGTTCAGGGTTACGGCTACCACGCCTGACCTGTACACGCTGCCCAGCAAAATCGCACACGGCTGACACACCACACAAGGTCTCAACAAGTACCCGTTTCACAGATTCACTTCCCCTGAGCACCAGTCACCTTCTTCGGCTACGCCGTCCCGCCTCTGTTGGTGAAAGGCTCTAGCTAGAATCAGAGATGCCGCGTCTCCTCATTCAGACCGAAAACGGCTCCGCGGCCTGTTGACGCCCTTCAGTTCAGCTGCGCGCCAGACAGCGACTTCTGAACACTGATATTACAAGGAACGCTTCAAAAGGCCCAAAACTTTTAGGAGTTCAGCCTGTTTCACAAAACAAAAATCTTGGCAACAAAATAATGTAAAAAAAATGAACATCATAGGGAAATAAACACAGTTATAAAACAGAAAAATAAAATCGGTGGCCAGTGGGACTGTTAACACTGTCATCTTAAGCCCTATGACTTTCATTAAACTTCCAGAAAATCCATGCTGTTCGAAGAATTTAAAATGTAACGTAAACTGAAGTGCAAACTGATGTAAACTGGGAGGATTGGCTCAGGATGTGATGGAGTGGCATTCAATGGGGTGTTCAGTCTTACAGGATACAAAACGTACTATACTCTGCAAAAAAAAGAAAAAAAAAAAAAACACTGAAAGACATTAAATTCCCACTCAGGTCAAGACTGAACAACTCTGACAGAAAAACGACACGTCCGCATCGGTCGCATCTCAGCAGCTTCTTAGTCTCCTTGACACTTCAGGACAAAACAGATGATTGTAAAATAAAAAAAAAAAAAAAAACACAGATATATTTTTATTTGAAGCGGTCTTTTTGTTCTACGCACAGACCGCAGCCTGCTTGAAGGCTCCTGGCACATGCCGGTCCGCACAGAGCCCCTGGGGTTCCCACCGTCGCTAGCGGACGCTGACGTCCGTGGCGGAACGAGGCGGCCAAGCGGCCTCCTGCTATTGGCGCTCCAGCACAGCTCACCGTCGCGCCGCAGGAACAGTCTGACCCTCGCTCAGTCTGCAGTTTTTATCTCTCGCCGCCGCAGATAAAGAAAAAAGAACGCATAAATGTACTGTGAAGCAGATACAGAGCGGCCAGGCCGTACAGTCAAGGCAGCAAACATCAGGCTTGAATATTTATTACAGAGGGGAGAGACACACCGGATCAATTCTTCATGACAGAAAGCTGGTCACAGAGCATCCTGTAGTGATCAATTAATGCTGCCGGTTACTCATTACCAGGGGCAGTGCTATGGCTGTATTAGTCACCTAAAAATATTCTTTAGCCTCCAAACCNNNACCGTATGCTCATTAGTTTAACTAATGTGGGCCATTTCCATCAGACCCCCTAGTAAAATGCTTAACCCCCTTTTCATAAATCCCTAGTGATACTCCTGCTCATTGCTACTAAACGGCGTAATGTACAATGAAGGAAAGCTGTGCCTAGTGACTTTCATGTTAAATATCAAACCTTATACAGATATATTTTTGAATCTAAAACTATTATGAAGCCTACAACAATCAACAGTTGTAGTTTTAGGCGATGCAAGTTTGACTTACAAAATTAGTTTTTGAAGAAAAAGCAGAGGCTGGTAAATTGCTTTTTCCCATACTTTAAAACTTTTAAAAAATTTGTAAACAGCAAACATTCATAATCTGACATACTGGTACTTTTTCTTCCCTTATGTTAAGCCATCATAAATAATTATTAGCTATTAAAAACGTCACTTTAAAGCTTAATGATTCTTCAATCAAGCTTGATATTCTTCAATGTTAGCATAAGTACAGAAAACAGGAAAGCAGGAAATTGTGCGTAATGCAAAAATATCGCATATATATGGCTACTTCTTTTAAAGTAGCATTGAAACGGGCACCCAGTCGAAAGGTTCCTTTTATGCAGTATGTATCGCCTGACGCACTTTTAGCATGCAGGTACCTGCAGTAGCCGTTAGCAGCACAGAAATAAGGAATAACAACAGACCTGCCATCAGCTTAAGGAGAATTAAGTCTGACATAAGAAAGCGAGCGAGAGCCACTGAATCTCAAGGCAGAGCAGGTCAGGTGATCACCATTACACAAGCCTTCCAGAAAGCCCACTTCTGCTTGGAGAAGCATGTCAGTGCCGTTAAAAAAAAATCGAGTTGTCATTTCTGGCCTAATTCCAGGGTGACTGAGGCGGTCAGGGCTAACGGATGGAGATTTGAGAGTACATTAACATGTATCTATGGCGTTTGAAATCCCCAAAGCCAAGTATCCTGCAAAGTTATACACCATCAAAGACATCTGCCATAAAAAGCACCCCACCGGAAAATGCCTGGCTCCCCAAGTTACAGACATGTACTATCTGAAGCAGCTTAGGTGCGGGCCAGCCAAGGGAACCCGAAGAATCCATCAGGCCACCCTGAAGCATAAGACCGCCTTGCCAAGGTATTCCCATATTGCCAGTATTAGCTGTGTGCAACCTGGGCTTGATAGGGATCCTTAGAATTACTGACACAGCAGAAGACAGTCACCCGGAGCTTGAAGACGGAGGTGAAAATTGGGACTTTGACTCATCAGAGAGGCAAAAGTCGACTCGAGTTAGAACAGAACACATTCAACTCTGAATTTAGACCATTAAAACAGGGGAAAACGTATTCAAAGATGGTGGCCTGAAACAATGAAAAATAACGACTCTGATAATAGCGTTTTCTCACTAATAAGCACCTTTAAAAACATTTCTCTCCTTCATTCTCCCCACACTTAGCCAACAACCTACTCAGGAAATGCCTGTCATTCATCAATATTTGGCATGTCTGTCTATTGACATGCTACTTTCAAATCATTGTCACATGACACGCAATAGTTCAAAAAAAAAAAAAAAACAGGAGAATCCGAAATTGACAAAAATCATTAAAGATAATCCTAGCATCCCACAAACATGAAGCGTGCTAACGGGTGTCTATCGCTAAATGTCAGAGTGACATAAGACACCATCTAACTGGATCTAATATTAGCAAATCATAACACTCACTCACATCCATTTACATCAGCCTTAGCTTAAGACAACTAATAAAGTAAATGTTAAAATATACTATTAAAGTAGTGCAGACATAACTTTAATGAGCAACAAAACCATTCTCTAAACTTAATCTGTTGAGATTAGTAGTAGGAATAAATATTAATAATCAGAATAATATTAAAAGTACAGTAACTAGAGAGACGTAGCAGGGTGTCGCTTCGCTGATGTTATTTTGGAAGGCTGCTGCGTTTGCCTCCTCAGGCCAGCAGGACGAGCCTAACCTCACTGCACCGTGGGGAAGGTAGCGGCTAGCTAGCACCACCGATGCTTGGCGAGGGCAGCAAAATTAAGCTTTGCCTTTAAAGCGCGCTCGCTCCAGTTCTCCGGCTCCCACTCCGTCCCCGGTCTGGCCCACTTACTCCCCAGCTTGTGTATAGGCTTCCCCTCTCCGTCTCTGCCTCCTTTTCAGGACGCGCACCAGACGCTAAATTTGTACCCAGTAAGTCTACAGGCCTCGACGTGTCGTTCAATGTCGCGTTCCCTACTTGGCTCCTGCCCTTGTGGATTTTGACCTCGCTTGTTTGCATTGCGGTTTTCTACTGTGTTCAGACTGGGCAGAAAACAGTCGCACAGCATTTGAACAACCAACACCTGCTTCACCACAGGAACTGACATGCAAGGTAACCAGCTTACTGGAAACCTTGTGTATGATGGACCAGGTAGGTAATTATGTGGGGGGGGGGAGGGGAAATCTCATTGTTTCCTTTTTTCCCCCTAATCTTAGACAAAACAATCATCCTGAAGATTCTTGATTTTGACTGAACAAATATATAATATGCTGGTCTATAGCTGAGATCTAGTATTTCATAAGCAGGAAAAACACACTGGACTCTATTCACCTTGAGGTCACTTTATTGCTGAACTGAGCTACTTAATACTTTGCTATAAATCCCACTGTGACAGTAACAGCCCACTAATGCAGGCAAAGCACGTGTGGTGGATGACATCAGTGAAGGTTTCCACCAATAGGAGACATCAGCACCATCCATTGCTGCACTCCTTCAGATAATCATTACATACAGTCTATCACGCCTTATTAGAAGGCTGTAATTAATGGCATGTCAGCTGCGAAACGTGTGGAATTTTGGGTTTTGGAAAATGTAAATTCAGTCAAAATGTTGAACGGTCTATAAAGCAGGAATGGTAACATTTTATCATTAATACCTATTTACCATTTAGGTTAATTATGCAAGGAGGTGACCCAGGCTAATGCAATAAAATCAGTACAATAAGCGAAACTGTTGGCTGAAAAGGTTTCTTTTAGTTCAGGCTAAAACAATGGATTAGGTTAATTAATCAAATAGTTGTTAGTACGGTACATTACTACACGCAAGATGACACAATAGATTACAGAGATTTAGCAACAGAATGAAAAATCAGGGTAAAAAGATGAAAATACCGATACTGGGAAAAACCAAAAAGAGATGCTTTACTCCTTCAAAGGAGAAACCGTGAGTTAGTCCCCGAACACCAGAAAGCGACATCGGTCCTGACTGCAACTGGAGCTGACTGGAAGAAATTGGGAGGAAGTAATCACAGCAAAATGTGGACCGTGGTTTTCCGTTTCCCAGCAAATACCAGCTGAGAAGATTCACAAAAAAAAAAAAACACACAAAATGTATCCAGACAGAAACAGCACTGGTCTGATATCTGTGGGGGAAAATTCACAGCATACCAAGCATGCAAGAAGCCGACTGTCAGCTGGGGACGACGGGAAACATAAACCTCTCCTCTAATGCAAATACTGTGAGGGCAAAACACACAATTACTCCAGAGGATTAAAAATCCCCTTTTACACAAATGAAGCCTTGTGACCTTAGCACGATGGGATTTGTATCTTTGACGATGTTCACCATCATGGAGACCAGGAGCACACAGAGGATAGCTAAAACATATCCGCCTTCAGTACAAAGCAGTCCCCACCTTCGCACCAAACTCCAAAAATAATTTTTTAAAAAATAGTCCGTAACATTTACCACATGGATCTCAATGCAGCATTATTACAAAAAGACACACAAATTCCAGATGGCTCTGAAAAAAACAGTGTAGGCTAACTGCTAAGTAAACACCAGTAGTGTTCCATTTTAGACGAGCATTTCAAAAGCCTTAAGGAACTATCACATGCCATCTCATGATTTAGGCCTTTTAACCTTGGGGGGTGGGCACACTAGCTTGTGAATACAGCTTTATTTCTGATGACTATTTAAAACACAACAGAAAGGCCTGTCAGTATAAGCACTCACCTTGGCAGGGCACACGGACACGCTATCAGGCAACCAGCGTTTGATGTGCAAAATTTTTAGGCTGGGAAGCGTAGCCAAAACATTTTCTTTTGACCACACAACAATTTAAGATCCTGAGTAAGGTTAAGTAAGGTTAAAAATCCTTTGGTGAAAATACTGTATATTCACATGGTGCGATGCACCCATCAGCTAAAACATCAAAGAATTGGACACTCATCCAAAAAGAGTCAAAACCTTCAAATGCCTCATCCATCCATCCATCCAGTCATCCATCCACCCTACAACTGTTTGTTCAGTTCAGTCTTGAAGAATCTAGAGTCTCAGATACACTACATAGCCAAAAGTATGTGGACATCCCAAATTAAGCCATATAATCAAGCACGCAGTTAAACCATGTCCTGTAACAGATTAGCAGCAAAATGGATATTTTACTGAAAAGGTCAGTGACTTTCCACTTGGCACCACCATAGGACGCCAGCGTTCCAACAAGTCCGTTCTCCACTTTTCTGCCTCACTTGAGCTGCCCCGGTCAACCGCAGGTGATGCGATTGTGAAGGTCAAAACTCCTGGAAGTAAGTTCAGTTATGACGTCACACAAGCTCACAAAGAGGGATCAATAACCTACCTTCAATACCCAACCTGAATGCCAGCAAATCCCACCAGCAAAGTTCCAACACCTAGTAGGAGAGACCTTCCCAGAAGAGTTCAGGCTACTACAGCAGTATTGGACTGACCAACTTCACATTAACAGCCATGGTTTCAGAATGAGACGTTGAGTCGAACAAGCTGGTGTCCACACACTTTTGGTCAGACAGAGTATTACAGGATACAAGGTTGGGACGTCCTGAAAGAGTCACCAGTCTGTTCTAGGACACGGAGACAGACATAGACATTCAGGTGTGTGAAAATGTGGGAATGAAAAGAGTCTGTGAGAGACTGCTAACCGGCACTGATACACATATGCTGTAATACTCCCCTGACTATAATGGTGCCGGAAATTTAGCTACACTCCGTCAGCGCAGTACAAAGACAGACTTCTGTCTTACAATATAGAGAAGCGAGATTGCCGATAAAAATAACGGATCACTTACATGAAAACGTGCTCAATACCGTTCAGTTAAATAAGCAGCAAATTGTTTGTTAAGAGGAGCGAGAGAGACAGAGAAAATCTGTCGATTATATGGAATAAAGGTGAAGAGTGTTACGAAACAAATCCGATTTGACGGCAGGCGACACGTTCTTACCGGGCTTTGCAGAATGCCGTTGCATAAAGATATTTAGGATTTGGGATAATGCACAGTCCGACGCACTTTATCGGCCGCGTTCACCGCCAGGTTGAAGACTTGCGTTATACTCATAGCCTCAGTAATAATCCACTCATGCTTTTTCTTGTTTTTACAAAGTGAGGTTTTCAGAATATAGTCAAATTTTCAGTACTAAACCAAGAACAGCAGTTTTCACTTTCTGATACTTCACACAGTATTTCATTTTAACTTGCCCCCTGCCAATTACAAGTTACATCCAGCTTCTCTGGATGGCAGAGAAACTTAGTTTTAAAAATTAATAAGGTTGACATGGTATGCCGTTTCCCAGGGATCCCAAAGCAATTAAAAGGCCCTGCTTTAGTGAGAGCAAAAAAAAAATAACAGCAGGGGAAGATGTCATAATTATTTAAAAAATACCTAAAGAGAAGAGCTCTGGGGCCGGGAGGGGGCCAAACCTTTACCTACTCCACATTTTCTTTGGACCTCTTTTCCTTCCGTCCATCACGTTTCTCAAGGCCGGTGCCAGAGAAGATAAAGTGTGAAGTATGACTCGGCAAAACGTCATAGGGCGATAGCAGGGACAGGAAAGCCAGCCGGCCATCCAGCTCGGCGCCCAGCTGTGAAACAATGTACGGTATTGGGGGGGGGGCGGCTTGAATGAGCAGGGTCGTGACCCCCCAACCGAACGGTATCACGGCAATACTGTACCAAATTTTAGCTGGGAAATAGCACCTTGAGAGATGTCAGCTGCCGATCACGTCACCTCTGGGTAATGCTGTCATGTATGTTACGTGACTTTAATTACAGCTGATTTAATAAAACTGTCAGGGAGAAATAACGTCAGTGAAGTTATGTGGAATATTCAACATTGTAAAAAGAGATAAAAAAAGCTCTCATTCCGGCTGAATTTCAAAAGCTTTACCACATCCTAAGACAACGACCAATAAGCCAGAAAGCAGAGGGACTCTTAAATGATCATTTTGAAAGATGAATTACGTACCGAGACCAGTTCTCCAGGAGGACCGTAACAGAATTACTGGAGCTTGAGTACTGGACACACATCCTTACGGGGCACTGTAGTTCCACTCTCTATTATTTTTGCTCTGGTTGTGGCTTGTTTGCATACCAAGTGCTAGCATAATTAGCTTGAAATACTTTGAACTGCCATCAAAGAATATTTACTATTACAAAATAGAACAGAATTTATTATGTGGTATAGACAGCAGCGCGCCAACTGACACAGTTGCATACGGGACGCTAACGTAAACTGCTGGAATGCATTCATCTGGAAAAACATAGAAATATATAGGTTGCCAGTCGGTAATTTAACAAGCCGATGTTATTTCCAGACCCTGGGAAGTGTTACAGATGTAAAACTCTCCACAAAATAAAATACATCTGTGGGATCTCTGAAATGTGTTTACAGAAGAAGTTCACGCTTGGCAGGAAACAACCGATAGCTTCTGACTGCCGAACGAGGACAGAGGTTGAGGTCAGCCTTCGACGTACAGGCGTCCGCCATCATCCCATTAGTCTGTGCGAGAGGAAATCTCACGCTCATAGTTTCTTTTTTTTTGTTCTGGTGACAACAAGAATAGCAACAGGAATGAGACCGACTTAAAGAATGTTAAAAATCCCACCAAGGACAGGAACAGACACACCGTCATGTGTGAGAAAGTTACAGCCAGCCGACAGCAAGGTTACGGAAGCAGGCAGCGAGGGGGAGAGAGTGCGAGAGGAAAGGGCCCAGACCATTGAGGTGACCCTTCCTGCATCTCCACACTCGACGATACAGTGGATTCATTCATTCGGCCCAGATTCTGCCCTCCTTGGGAATAAATTTCCAAATGACTCCAGAGCCAGACCTCGCGAACTGAATTCATCAAGTGCTTGAGATTCGCCAGAGACGCTCTGGAGGAGAATCATCCTCCTAGCATTTCCGCCGACGACCATGCCTAAACATTATGGCCTGCGCCGTTACCGCTGAAGCACAAGAAAAGTGCAGCATCGCCAGGATTGGGCTCACGCCATTCACTGACACACTCACGCCATTCACTGACACAGTCACTGACACATTCACACACCATTCACTGACGCACTCACACACCATTCACTGACGCACTCACACACCATTCACTGACACAGTCACTGACACATTCACACACCATTCACTGACGCACTCACACACCATTCACTGACACATTCACACACCATTCACTGACACATTCACACATCATTCACTGACACAGTCACTGACACATTCACACACCATTCACTGACACACTCACGCCATTCACTGACACAGTCACACACCATTCACTGACACAGTCACTGACACATTCACACACCATTCACTGACACACTCACGCCATTCACTAACACAGTCACTGACACATTCACACACCATTCACTGACGCACTCACACACCATTCACTGACACACTCACGCCATTCACTGACACAGTCACTGACACATTAACACACCATTCACTGACGCACTCACACACCATTCACTGACACAGTCACTGACACATTCACACGGCATTCACTGACGCACTCGCACGCCATTCACTGACACAATCACTGACGCACTCACACGCTATTCACTGACGCACTCACACGCCATTCACTGACGCACTCACACGCCATTCACTGACACAGTGAATGACGTGTGACTGTGTCAGTGACTGACAGAGTAACTGACACACTCATACGCCATTCACTGACAGTAACTGACACATTCACACGCCATTCACTGACACAGTAACTGACACATTCACACGCCATTCACTGACACAGTAACTGACACACTCACACGCCATTCACTGACGTACTCACACGCCATTTAATGACGCACTCACACGCCATTCACTGACAGTAACTGACACACTCACACGCCATTCACTGACACAGTCACTGACACATTCACACACCATTCACTGACACACTCACGCCATTCACTAACACAGTCACT
>JAODKF010000009.1:7164062-7189401 GCA_026779585.1 Mormyrus proboscirostris
GAATATTCTGTTTGTAGCCTGCCTGTCTTGACCCCATTTGTAAGTTTAGTCTTTGTTAATCCCTTTTTAGTTTTTGAGCCCTCGTGGTCCTTTTGGTTTTGTTGTTTTTGTAGTGTGTTCTGTTTTATTTAATAAACCCCCTTTTCGTTCTCCTGGAGCCACCAGTGGTCGTCCACCCTTGTTTCTGTCTGCACCATGCCACACTCTCGCACCCGAGCCGCCCGGAACCGTGACACTTACTGGTTATTTCCAACACTTCATTTCCCCAACGTGCCCATTTACCTGTGGTAGGGAGAAGTGAAAATACGGCTCCCGACTAACAATAAAGGTGACAGAAATTAATCAGCTTTTGATTACTTGTTCAAGCACCAATTCCTTGTGGAAACAGTCTGAACCAAAGTTACCACAGCCTGTGCTGGTGGGGGCTTGTAGCAGCAGAACAAGACATTGGTGCATCTGGAGCCGGTGGAAAATTACCCTGTCTGTCTACCTGAGACCAATCAATCAGCTGGGGTTTGTTTCTATACCAAAACAAACAAGCCACTTCTGTGAGGAAAACAGAAGATTGCAGACTGCCAGTCGACTCGGCTAGCAGGGTGTCATTACACGCAGTGGCAATGAGCCTCCACTAGAGGGAAATGACTGAAAATGTTCAAACCTGACGAAACATTTATCCCACTGATACACAGTCTGTCAGTGCTACTGTGACCACCCTGAAAACAGAGACCTGCAGTCATACAGCTTAACTGTAAACAACCAAAATCCGGCTCTCCGAAATACATGGTGTCTTAGATTCAAAATTTCTATCATGCTAAAGTCCATCCACGTTCTATAACTGCTTGTCCTGTTCAGGGTTGCAGGGCTTCCTTGGCTGATGTGTGTAAGACAGGGGACCCATCACAGGGCACACGCTAACCATTCACTCACACATGCACACCTACAGGCAATTTGGGGACTCCAATTAACCTCAGCATGATTTTTGGACTGTGGAGGGGGGAGCTGTAGTACCCGGAGGAAACGCCATGACAACATGGGGAGGGCATGCAAACTCCACCCACTTGGAGCCACGGCAGAGACTCGAACCCAGGTCCCGGAGTATTTTTTTTTACTGCCAATGAAAATACAGCACTGTATAAAATTCATGGGTATTTATATGGCTTGTTGTTGAAGACACAATATATTATTAAACGTACATAGTAATCAAAGTACAGGGGCCACGAATCTGTGTGGGATCCTTAAAACCATCCGACAAACACCTCCGGTCATTGTGTGTCGGGGTGGGACGACGCTTACGACGTCGTATGCTGGCTGCATTGCTAGCCACCAGAATCCCTTCAATATCACTTAAGATGAGGCAGATGGGCCAACAAGAAGAACAGCTACTTACGGCCCATCCTCACCATCTTCTGGACGTCAGAAAAGTCTCCTACATCAAGTATCAGATAGTCATTCATTTATGACATCTTGTTATGGAGGCGACATGAGGAATATCTGAGATTATTACCTTACTGTTACATACAGAAATTGCCATCAAGCCAGTGGTTCCCAACCCGGTCCTCGGGGTCCCACAGACAGCCCACGGTCTCTCAGGGAGCTGGGAGGGAGCAAACACATGCACTGTCTGTGGGTCCCCGAAGACCCGGATTGGGAAACACTGCATTAGGCTATTTATTTAACATACCGTGGCAAACCTGTCACAATCACACGGTCACAGTGCTGGTGGCATGTGGCAGGGAGGACAGAAATGTCCGTTTTCATGATCCAGAAATTAATGGGCAGCGGCTTAAGGTTTACAGTTCAGAGAGAGTAAAACGGGCTGTAAAGTTCAGTTGATGGGGGTAGTTCATAGCAGATTATCTTTGGTCTGTTAAGTGCAGATCATCATGGGATTTGTGGGGTTCCAAGCTATATTTTGGAGCCAAAAGAGGAACAAGAGGGAATTAAAAATGATGGAACATCAATAATATGCTAATCAAAGCCTTGGGTGCCAGTGGAAAAACCTACCAATCAGAGTGGTAGCTGGGGGGGGGGGGGGGGTGTCACGGCGGCAGCTCGATTGGCCAAATTTAAAAAGTTTCTTTAAAAAGCATTCCCTCTTTTGCCGTGTCCCAGGCTGTATACCCTAGGACAGCCTATACCAGGGCGGGGCTCCTGTTCCACGGAGGACCAGTGCGGCTGCGGGTTTCTGGGATGAAAACTTTTGCTAAAAATGTAAATAACAGACATGTTGCTATTATTTTAATGATCATTTATATTATATCCATAAATGTCATCCAAGCCGAAAAAGACTGAAACATTATATTGCATTTTAGTGTCTAATTTGACTAGAAACCCCTGCAGTTATGTGTGAATCTCAGGCCAGCACGCATTTCTACATGATCGATAACGTTTTACAAATCACCTTCTAATCACCTTGATCTTTCTCTACCAAGCTGCTTTCTGTTGGGGATGAGCAAAAATCATACAGCTTAAAATCCATTTTCCATAACCACTTATCCTATTTAGGGTCATGGGGGGAGGGGGGCGAGTACTGAGCCTATGGGAACAAGGCAGGGGACCACCCAGAATGGGGCACCAACCCATCGCAGGGCGCAGTCACACACCATTGACACCTACGGGCAATTTGGTAACTCCAATTAACCGCAGCATGTTTTTGGACTGTGGGAGGAAACCAGAGGACCCAGAGGAAACCACACGACGACCCAGGGAGAACATGCAGACTGCACACACACAGAGCCACCATGGTGGACACGTTAACCCTGGTCCCCGAGGTGTGAGACGACAGTGCAAACCACTGCACCACCATGCCGTCAGCTTAAAGTCATCTATGATATTTACTGATGACTGACACCACAGTAGCCATCTTAATCCAACTTACAATCAGCTGAGCTGAGCTAAGATTTGGGCCTGCCCGTGTCCTACAGTGGTCGAACTGAGTGGTGAACGTTAACCACATATACAGCTATGGAAAAATTACAAAACCATAACACAATTTTTTGTTTCACTGATCTCTCATATGCAAATATATTTCTGCAAACTGCAGCCTGGTTCTTCCCTGCTTCTCATTAATGAAGGGCTTCTTCCTTGCTTTATGGGACTTCAGTCCTGCTTCTAGAAGAGCCTGATACGAACTGTCCTAGCAATGCACGTCACACCTGCACTTAATGTGTCCCATTCTATTGGAAGGTTATCCTATGATTCATGAAAAACTGTCAGATAAGTTAACGATCATCTCTGGCATTAGAGAGTCGCTTCCCTCCATTACCTGGCTGGTTTCTGGTCGTTCCCAGTATCTCCTGCTTCACCTTATTCTTATGTAGTGCTGTCTTAGAAATTTTGAACCTTGTAGCAAACTGCAGCTCAGCAGAACCACGATTAAACCAGGATTTAGAAATGCAAATTTGTTTTAAAATATAGAGTGGTCTCTTAACTTTTCCCGCGCCTATATCAAGGGAGACATTTTATCACTTGTGTGCAAGACCCAGAGAAAACTGCACCGAAATGAACAAAAATACAGAAGAGAAAAATATTTTGGTCTTAGTGCGTGCTCACTATCATAAAAAAGAAAAATGAGACATCAAATATTTAAGACCTAAATGCTTCCATTGCGTAAGATCCCTCAGACATTTGCCAAATTGCACATTTCCTGTGGTTTTGGACGTAGGGGTCTAAAAGACCTTAAAGCTCCATTTACTAACCGGGTCTGAAGGCAAACACAGAGTCCGGGGCGGTGCAACCGGACAAGAATCTCTCAGAGACGTGCCTGCGTCTGGGTCGGCTATGAAGCGGGGATACACATGTGCGCGCTGGCCACGCGCGCCGGACAGTCGGTCACAGTCTCCAATACAGTCTCTGTTGACCCAAATACTTCGTCTACCAAAATATAAAAAAATATAATTCCCTTTGCTGTGACGCATCTACTCGTAATGTAGAAGAAGCAGAAGAACATTTTAATTACAGTGAAACTTATTTACGTGTAAAGTAGGATTCTGTCGGGAGAAAATGCCAAAAAAGAGAGAGCAAAGTTTTCATTTAACCTTTTTTGACAACGCCAGTTTAGGAAGTCCGTGGGAAGCAGTGCAGTTCATTAACCTTACAATGAGCTTACACACTGCTTAAATTAGAGCGCTGATGCCGTGGCCACCTGAATTAGCATCTTTATTTAATTAGCCTACCTCCTTCTATTAAATTGCAATACATGCATGAAGATAATGCAAGACGCATATATGTTTAAAATATATTTATACCACCTTGTTTCATTATTGATCTAATTAGAGTTCTGCATGCTACTACAAAGATTGTCAAAATAGCCACGTCGTTTGGATTGCATTTTATGTTGCACCCCCTAGCAATCAGTAATGACTGAACAAAAATCTCATTTTAAACCGTCACATTTTCATTTTTCATGGATACAGGCCACATAGTCAGGATTGTGTACTTCAGGAGGAAAAGGCCTCCGTTCAGGTCAGGAGAGAAACACTGTACATTACTAAAACCTACTCTCAATGCGAACTCACATTTGGATAAATGAGAATGAAGGTGACCAGTCTGCAAGACTAGATGCCAGTTTATTTTTAGCAGAAATGTGAGTCGAAATCCCCCCCCCCCTTCATATATGGGACTGTATCTTTAATATATTAGCATAAAGCAACCGGTTAAAAAACGCAAGACGGAATACAGACCGATTAAATAATGTTAGGTTAAATATTACGCAAATGTAAATGTTCCAAGAATATATCACAGAGGAAATGGAACTTAACTTTTTTGTTGCTTGATAACCAGGTAGGTGGTCTTTCCCTTTAAATAAAACGACCTCTTTAAATCGTATTACGGATAGCCTATTTACTCTTAAAGTTGCAAACACCTTCTGACCATCTGTCAACCTACATAATTTAAAACAACACGTTTATTTTAAAACAAACCTTTTGTTGTGGTCCGTTCGTCACCCCATCTTCTTCAAAATCAAAATTTAAATTCTGTTCTTCCATCTCAAAGTCACTCTTATAGTGCCTAATAGTCTCCTTGATAAAGTGTTTCCATTCAGGGTCTTTCCGTTAAGGCATAAAGTGGGATTTTTGTGAAAACAAGCGAAGGGAGATTAAAAGATTTAATGCCAGATTTTTCTTCTTTTTTACATATAATGTACACTATTAAAACAAACTGACTTTGGTTTCTAAAACCACATGTAGTTCCTCTTGAATATAGTTTTCGTCCAAGTTAACGACTCCTGTGCACAAAATGAGTTATAACTTTTTGAAAATGTGGTTTGTCAGATGAAAAATCCTATTACTTGCTGCATATCGGGCCCCTTTAACACACACCTCCACTTCGTTCGATACTCAAAATTGAGAAGGTTTACTTCGATCTACAAGCCACTCCCCTTCCGTGCCGTAGACACTGGACGGGGGTTGTGAAATAAAGCAGGAAAGTCACTCGAGCGGGACGTCGTGACCGGCGAAAGACATGCATGGTTCTTACAGAACCTGTGCCTTGAACCAGACTCGAGATCTGTATGAACGATCTTATGCTTCTGCTTATGATGAAGCAAGATCTGAACGAAACGAACACCTGTAAAACAAATATCGTTTATTTGGGCTGCCAAACACACGATTGGTGATCGACGAGATAGACGCGCATTATAATAAGTTTTTAACTTTCATGACTTGTATATCATTTGATTGACGTTCAGCAGGAGCGCTACTGCTTGAGGTGATGAAGTAACACATTAAAAATACGCGTGCATCACACCAGATCTGCAAAGACAATTAGCAACGCAAAAAGATATCAAGTATAGCTTACGGTCAAAAGCTCAGCATTGTGACCAACAATGTTGTAATGCATCTTTATTTTAATTTCAAGGACAGATTTGCATGCAAAGTTTAGCAGCAAAAACAAAAGAAATATTCTGTTTACAATCAGTTTTGCACATAAACAGATTGGCTAGGCTCCTATTTAATCTATATATATGAATTGTAGGACTACAATTTCAGAACAGCAATATGGATTCTCAGCAAAGATACATACCGTATATCCTTTATTGTATATCCATGAGAACTTATGTCAACTGATAGTTTTATTAAATGTTCTTTTCATGCAAATATTATGAAAGCAGTAGGCCTATAGCAGTCCAAGCAGGCCAAAGACTCAGTGTTGTAGATGTGATCCAAGCAATAGGTATATGCTGTAGACTTGAAATAATAATAATGGACCCTATAATTATTGATCTGAAGGAAAATGATAACATATTCATTGGTGGGAGACAAAAAAATACATAACCCAATATAAATGAAAAAACAAACAAAATAAATATACATTTTTATAAAATACCTGAGTAAACAAGTCAATTTTATATCATGACCTACAATTAAGACTAACACATCTGGTCATTTTTAAACATTTACAGAACTTTAAGAAAATGATGAACACCGTTTGCTGGGACTGTCTTGAAAACGTGAGGTTCCGTGGGAGGTAGGTTAAAATGTCTGAATCCTTCCTCCTCCTAGTTTATCAAAACACCCTGCCTACTTATCAGTTGTCTGGCTGATGAACAAGGGGTCAATTATTAATGTGTTTAGTAGCAGCTGATCAGATAAGATGCATTTTGCACTTTTAGTTGTTATGAACTGAACTGAGGCTTAAGGAAGATAAGGACAGCTTTTTTTGCGCGAATGCTTACAGCACTGATAAATCATGCAAAGATAAAAATTGTGGCTCGCTGTTCTCCGGCACGTACACACGCAAAAGCTCAGTGAGAACTGATCATTTTTCGGGCAGGACTAGTAGCTGAAGTAAGACTGCAGGCTGCCTCTGCGGCGCACGTCAGTAGTCCAGCAGTGGAAGCCTCCTCCCAGGGAATTGGCATGCCGAATGCTCACCTTGATGGGCGTGATGCCTGTGAGAATGCAATCAGACTCATCAACAGGAAAGCTCTGGAATCTGAGCTAAACGCTCCTCTCCTGACAATAAAAGGTGCTGGAGACCCGACAGATCTACATTTTGGCCCATATTTTATTTCTCTTTAAGATCGTCGTCCGCTAAGTCGGTACCTCCTCCGAATGCCCTCAGAGACCCCAATACATCGCATTATGTTTTGAAAGAATTTCCATTAAACGGCAGCGCAAAAGCAGAAGACTTGACTGAAACATCCTCTCGCTGCCTGTACAAATACAAATGTCTGCATAAACTCACCAAGACGCTCAAACATCTTCTGAATGGACGTCTCATTGGCGTCAACCATGACGCGCTTTTCATCCAACATTAAGACGTTCATTGACAGCCATTTCGAGGACATCCACAGGGGATGATCTAAGATGACAGGCAACATGTCAGCAGGGTTAGGCTGATCTCTTTCCATTCACTCATCAGTATTATTTGACCACGCTACAAAAACTGCTAAACTTAACATCTCTTTACAGGAAAACACAAACAGGAATAAAGCAGAATGAGACTTTCAGTATCAGATTAGTTTTCTCAATTCAGTACATACCATCGGGAATCAAAGGTGTCGGGGGTTTCACCACATTCCAACCAGCCTTCTCAAACATTTTTATCTGTTAACGGGCAATTATTGAAGAAGCAACGTGATATTAGTGATTTACAGCATTATTCCAGCAGATGGCAGCAGACGGCATGTAATAATGGGCAATGCAAGATTTTTTATTTTTTTTTTGTGACCACCCACAGTTTCTACGATTATTCTTCAAAGTCTACGGATAATTTACGTCAGTAACTAAAAGTTCAAGGGTGTATATTCTTTACCTACTTTATTACTTTACCTATTTTAGGGAGGACAAAAGTAAAAACGATGTATTTTAAGTTTAATGTAAAGTAGGCCTATTTCAATAATCCCACATATTGGTGCTTAGGCCTAAAAATAAAAATGAATCTTCATCAAAAATAATTTCTTAGCTTCCAAATAAACTTGACAAAAAATATGATACATAAATGCTACCATAACCATAGTTAGTAACTGAAAAGAGCACACTCACCTGGTGGCAGGGCCTATCCGGGTTGGACAGTACCAGGCCCGGCCCGATGATGTTAAAAGTGGCATCGATATGCATGGGGTTGGGGTCCGTGAAGGAGATGATATGCACCTTGTAGGTGGGAGCCAGATGTCTCTGCATCCACTCTATCCCCATGAAGTTTGTCACCTTAAAAAAAATTGAAGTACTGAGCGTGATGCTTGAGTTACTTCCTGTGCATTTACAAATCGTCTTTATAAATTTAATAAATTACTCCGCTATCTCCATGCTACTGTTTTATTTTAGCTACAAAGTGTCTGCATCTGCTGTTAAGTCATGGAAGGATTAGGTAACATTTTCACCTACATATGGCCTTCCAGAGTGACACCAGCCCCACATAATGATAAACCGGCCTCGGTATTTCAAGGTTTTTTTTTTAGTTTTGGGCTGCATTTGCTTGGACCCATCCTTGAAAACACCCAGGCCCTTCTGATCTCCTGCTGAATAATCCTGCTGATTGGTACATTCCGGGGATCATGAAAATAGCAGCCACTCGCTAAAGCACCTTTCATGATCAGCACGCCATACTGCTGCTGGTGTTGGGCTTTGAAACTCACCTGACTTCTCTGGACGAAAATGTCCCGCCCGGCACGTATGAAGTCGGCGGCGTCGAAACAGGGCTCGTGCTCCGTGGTGACAAACTTTCCCTGAGCAGCGAGTTTGTGTCTGTCCTCCACAGTTCGGATGGGGTAATCCTGTAGACACAGTTCACAGCTAACATTTAGACCACAACCAAGAATTAAAGGTGAACGAAATGAGCCAGAACCAGCAGAAATGCTTGAAATAGGTTTGCCGGAGTGCTTTAGCACCCCCTCTGTTTGTTGACGGTAATGCAGTATCAGAATGCTGTAGGGGCAGTCTGCCCATGCATGCAGCATTAAAAACCAAAAACGCCAGTCTATGTTTCCATGCTAGTTATCCTGCTGGTAGCTACTGTCGACGATGCAAAATAACTTCAGTAAAGTCTATCGATCATTCCGACTTTCAACACCCTGAGCTCAAAACATCTTCCTGTGTCTTTCAGAGTGAGATACTTAGATGATACTTCAAAAGTATCATTAATGAACTGACATGTCCTATGGTAAGTTATCGAGCTGCATTTCTCAATTCCACAAAGTGCTGACTTGCCGCTTTTTTCCGATAAGCACGGCCTGTTCACACGTCTCCATTTGGGCTCTGTTTGCAGTGTATGGATAAGGATATCGCAGTTTGGATTTCCACGCCCATTCCTGTCCTTGATTGATAAGCTGCTTCAAAGACATTTTTACCTGGTCATAGAGTTCATCAGCCATGGTTGGTTTGGGGGCTGTGGTCCACTTAGCGCCTTTTTGAAAATATTCCTTAATGAGGGGGCGATAGGCCCTGTACTCGAAGAAGCGCGACCTCCATGCCATGGGGGCTTCGATGATCTCATTCCCCACGACCAGAAGGATGTCACGGGGCATTGCAGCGTACATGCCTGGACGAAGAGAAGATGGTCAGAGTTCTCCTGTAAAAAGCACAGCCCGACCTCCAGGATGGTGCCTTGGTCAACCCCAGAGAGAAGCTTCAGAAGATAAAAGCAGGAGCATGCTTAGAGATGAATGGATGGGGGGGGGCAGAGTCTTTACTAGAGGGGGAGGATGGCAAATTATTCATGACTTTATGACTTTTTTAGGAAGACTAAAGCTACAGGACAAAGGGAACTGCAGAGGACAAAACTTTAGCACTAAGCTTAATAACTAACACATAGTAATAAGTAATGGTACATCAGAAAGCCTGGAGCACAGGTATCAGACAGACCAAGCCCACCTGTAGATGTGAAATCAGGGGTTGTGTACTGAAAAGACCAGTCGATGGGTTCTGGTCTCCTCACGGTAACCCCCTCCAGGCGCAAAATATTGCACATTTCCTCAATCTCGGCCACAGCCTTCTTTAAGTGTTCCTCAGGAAATGTCTGTCCCCCATATTTTTGGTAGAAGGGCCAGTACTTCTCATATGTGTTAGCCTGTAAGAATTCAATTTAACGGTAGTATGTTAAATATGCTCAGAAATTAGTTAGAAGACAAAATTCGCAAAAAATAAAGTAAAAATAATACATTTCGAAAGTCCTCTTTATAATTTCCATACCGTACCTTGACCTCCACAGTGAATGGAGGCACGCGAGCATTCTCGGCTCTTCCAACTATGACTTCCTCCAGTGGGTCCCATTCGTTGTAGGCACAGACGGGACACTCGAGGCGATCGGAATCGGACACGGTGTCCTCCTCAGCGGCTGCGGGCTGGACCGCCGCGGCCGAGCTAGCGGTGCTCCGGAATGCTCTCTGCACCCACCCAGTCACAGCTCGGCCAACCTAGAGGGCGTTTAGGGCCACGTCGTCAAGGGAGCGGATCACTGCAGCTTAACCAATTAATTGGCTTATTACATGAAAGTCGAGTTAACAATGTCGTTATCTGCCCAATTTATTTTTGTCGGCGATTAATCTTGAGAAAAAAAAATCGACGAAGTACGGTGAAGCAGGATTTCACAGATAAAATGTTATACAATGAGTATGTGTCAAGATGCACACATACTGTTTAATTCGATTTATTTTTATTTCATCACATATCGAAGAGTTTAAAACTTTTGTTGGCGTTTCAATGAGGTGATATACATCTTTGACGGTAAACCCTGTTGATTTTCGGCCAAGTACTACATTAATTCGATATCTATAGCCGTACAGTAGATAACTTTCAAGGTTTTGAAAGGCGTGGCTGTCATTAAGTTCAGGCAGGCCTGGTGCCAAAGACAGCTGTTCTGTCATTCATAGTTGTACAAGAAACTAATGAAGAAAATGACTTGTGCATTTAAACAGATTTAACAATAAAAACAAAAAAAAAAACTTTGCTTGGAATGATTCGTTTTTTCCCATCGAAAGAAAGTTGATCTTTGCAGAAAATGTCTCAAATATTCCGATTTTTAATCGGTCGACAATTTATGCAACAAGACGGTGATGTCGCTGTTTAAATGCTATAACATGTTTGCATACTAAATACAAAAGTCGATGAGTAGCAGGCCATCTTTAGAGAATGCACGAATTTTATTTTGGTATTTATGATTGAAAATAATTATGAATTTATACTAACCATAGTTCCAATAAGATGAGCTGCCTCAGCCCCCCTGCTACCTCCTCTCAGACACCTTACTCGCAGCATTGTCGTCGTGCCCGATACTTAAAAGAAAATTGGGATTCTGGCGACTAGCGATGCTCTGATTTAGTATCTCGGAGACCGTGTCGGAGATTGTGTGCTGCGGGACCCATTTATACCTCAGCGACACTTGGTAGCCTATTGGTCGCTATTAAGAGTCATGAAGCAACGTGACTTTTAAAAATTCACCACGAAAGACGATACGTTGCGGCAGCACATTCTTATCAGCCCCCCCTCCCCTCTGGATCTAAGAAAAGGGGAGAAAAGTGGCGCAACAAGATGGGCCGACTGAAATGCCGTTTACATAAAAGCGAAAAGGAGAAACTAATATTTAGTGCGAAAACGCATATGCAACGCATAAAATATGCGTTTTAACTGAAAATACCTTAATGTACTACATTTTCATTCCGTGCATTTAGAATGGATTGCTATACAGCCAAGTTATTTTGAGGAATCTGCAGCTGCGACCATCGATTAAATATTTTCAAATCTGCGTGCTTAACCAAACAAAAGTCGTTTATTCTCTACTAAATGCGTATAGCTGACGGGTCCTCAGGCTAAAGATTTTCTGTCATTAACGACTTTGTTCACCACATTCTTATCGATAGACCTACACATGCGTTTTACACAGGGATTTCAACAAAAATGGGCAACCATGCGTTAATGCCATCCAGTCAAGAATATATTGTAATAATCAGAGAATGTGGGAAATTATCATGTCTGAGTAAAAATGCGGCGGTAAGGTGAGTTTTATCAGAGATCGCGGCGATATAATTATGTTCTATTTGCCTACACCTGTTTACATGCATGCGTTTGAGCACAATTTTAACGAAAATGATGTAGACCAGGCCATCTGGTGGCCCTAAACTAGCTTTGAATCGCCCGCTTTTAAAACCTTAAGTCACGCATATCAGCCTCCTCGCAGAAATCCGACTAAGCGACGTGGCAGAACGTCATATAAAAACTGTACCTTTCAGCTCAACCTACTTTGCCATTTAAGATATCAGAGGCTGTACGTGACGAAAGGCTTTTTATGTAAGTGGTTAAATGACCGTTATAATCTGGATAATTGAGGGGATTTATGCATGCAAATCGGCGATTGCAGGACTCGGATTTAATAGAGGAAAACAAGAATCCGTGTCATGACATAATTATTTTAAGAAAATTGTTAAATAATTTCTTAAATAACCTAGATACTGCTGCGACCTTCTGATCTCCGGTTTCTGTTTAAGGTTACGGCAATAGGTTACTGTGCCCAGTTACCCCTGCAGAATTAAACTATCGCAGAAATATGTTATGGCTTTTATTTCTTTTGATTATAGTACCGTTAAAATAACATACGCCGACGGAAAAAACCCCACTAAAACCAGAATTTTGCACTTCAAAAACACAAGATATGAAAACATTTTCCCAAACGTTTATTAAAAAAAAAACATTTAAATTCGTTAAACAGGTGAAGAACTTTCGGATTTCGTTAGGTAGTATTTTTACGAAGAATTTTTGATAGTACTCAAACTCCCACAAAATGTCACTGTATATCGGATGACATAGGTGATATTCGTTATTATATCCTCCTTCCACACATCAAATGTTACATTTGGCAACGCAAGAAGAAGAAGAAAGGAACTGTTGATGTGGCAAATCCACTGTTGTGGATAAACAGGTTGTTGGGGGCTGATTGGATTGGTCTGGTCTGGAGATCCAATATGATATGCCTCAATGGGGTCCAAAATCCCTAGCGACACACCGGTTCTACACATATAATATAAATAAATAATACTTAATATGCTTGGACCTACTGGTTCATTGGTTCATTGCCATTCATAATGGTATTGGGATTCATTTTTTCTGTATTAATCAAGAAGAATGCTGACACTGTAATTAAGGTCTTTGCTACTTGTCATCTTTGCATTTCTCATTGAGAATTTAGAAAATTTACCTGCTGTCAGGAACCTGAGTAGGTGAAATGTCAGAGTATTCTTTAAACTCCAGATAAAGCCTTTGGTTTGACCTAGAAATCCCTTGAATGGGGACAACACTCCCACAAGATCAGGCAGCAGCTCCCAGCATCTCACAGGACATTGCCTTCAGCCTGTCATTGAGTTTTGGTGCCAACTGGTACATTCAGGACCAGCAGCTGTGGGTGATCATCCACAAGAGCTCTTCTAATTGACGATGAAACCCCTCAGCCTGGTGCCTATTGCCAGGTCCAACTGCCTGTCCCTTCAGTAGGTGGCTAATCACCGCCTGTCCATAATCTTCAATCCACCTCATACTATTTGTCATGAACACCCCACTTTGCTGTTTTTCACATTATTCTATTATCCTATTTAATTAATGCCACCAAAAATGTGTAATTAGAAACTGAAATCTAACAAGAAATAAATAAGAAAGACGGGGAAAACTCTTCTGGACCCTCTAGATGGCACCAGCTAACTGCATTCCCCACCAAATATGACACCTCTAAGGTCTGAGGTACCACAACACAGCACACAGTGTTGGGAGGCATGACCTAACCCAACAGGTTGTCTTAAATTCTAAACATGATCAGACCACAAAATGGAGTCAAAACTCCACAAACAAACGGCAGGAAAACACAACAAAGCTCCTCTTCACTTCACTCTCCTCACGTACTCTTGTTGAATATACCCAGTTAAATGTACCATATAAAACCTGAATTCAGAGGTTTCTACAGTTAGAAATGAGTGGATTACATTACATGAACGGGGCGGGTGACATTACCTGGAGTTTCTGGCTACAGACCTGCCTTGGATTTTAGTGTTATATTTTTTTATTTAAAGTGCCTTCTATAACATCCATCTTCAAAACAGCACTAATCAACATTACAATGTACTGTTTTGAAAATTGTAATCTTTAGATATTAGAAGACATCTTGTAATGCTCACATTCATTCAATGCAAGATTTTTAAGTAAATCAGATTACCTGTTTTTGTAGTGCATAACTATAACATACTTGAAATTACTTCACCGTTGGCCTATAATCTGACCATTGAATCAAAGCGTTTACAAAACCCACTACCACTGTGTACAACTTTCCTAAATATCGATGCACCACTACAATTTTTAAATAAGCCGACTGGGTAACAGAAATGTAATACGGTTGCAGGATGGCGGCACAGCCTTTGAAAGCACAAGAGGACTTAAAATATGACAGTGCAGATCACTGAAGATCACAATGCTCCGCCTTCACGCTGGAAAAAAAAACCTACCGATTTAGCAAAGTCCACGTTTATTTGGAAGCCAGGTGTACTCGCTATACTTCAGAATAATGCTCCTCTGACTTCATTCAACTGGTGGATAAACATAGTTCGGCAATAAATTCATGTGCATCTGATTTTGATTACAATGTACATTTTCTCAGCATTTCTTGCCACCGTGGTTGTATTACCACTGGTTGTAAATGTGTATTTTCCTTACTTTTGGATGGACTGCTTGTATATGGTAAAAATTATAAGAGCTTTGATCAAGTTTGCAAGGCGCACGATGGGGAAGAGATTATTTTTTGTATTAGACAAATTCTACGAGCAAGTGGCAAAGCACCCCGACAAACCATTCATCATTTTTGAAAATGAAACGTTTTCATACCGGGAGACAGACGCAAAAAGCAACAAAATCGCCCAGGCTTTGAAAAGGTACAGCAGGTTGCAAGCGGGGGACACGGCGGCGCTTTACATGGGAAACGAGCCGGCGTTTGTGTTCACCTGGCTCGCGCTGGAGAAGCTCGGCTGCTCAGTGGCTCTGCTCAATCACAACGTGAGGTCAAAGTCTCTTCTGCACTGTTTCGGCTGCTGTGGGGCAAAAGTCCTAATTGTAGCTGCAGGTAAAAAGTGAACATAATTTCATTTAATTAACTAGGGTGATTTGATTTGATTTGAAATGTTTATTTCTGTACATCCGTATGTAACCATTTATTTAATCCTCAGCAACGTTACGGAGGAATATCACATGCATTGCTCAGCCTGGGGAAACCCTAACCAAACTTCTCTCGAATCAAAATGAAATGTGTGTGTATGTATGTTTAATGAGAATGCCCAGCGTTTGGTGTTTTTTTTTTTCCCAGAATCATACCCCCTCTTGAATTGGTTTTATATGTAATCTCCCGTTAAGTACTTTGGTTTCTGTCCGGTCACAATGTTCTAAGTGAACATGCATGTAGACCTTGTTTGCACATGGATGGTGCCCTTGACTTTATGTACCATTCCTTTGGAGAAAAGCAATTGACACAATTTGGCCTATTGTCCATTAAAGTGACGGTTTAACAATTCACGTAATCTTAGGTCATTTTGTTAAGAGTTGGGAGGGCATGATAGAAAAGTCTTAGCAGAGGTGGGAAGTTCAGGATCAGAAAGAATAAATCCAGACCATGGTTTTGTTTCAACCAACCAGCTGAGTATAAGGAGTCACAGTCACAGAGTACTCAACTGATTGGTTGAAACAAAACCTTGGTCTGGATTTGTACTTTCTGGATCTGAACTTTCCACCTCTGACTCTTAGTTTTATGTCATAAGTTTAGTCATAACTTCTTCGCTCCTCCGTATTCCTGCCCCACTCTTCAGACCTCACAGATGCCGTGCAGGAAGTGCTCCCCGCCTTGCAGGAGCAGGATGTCACCGTGTTTGTAATGGCAAAGGAGCAGAGCACCCAGGGTATGGTGACCTTGCTGGACAAGGCGGAGGCGGCGTCAGATGAGCCCATTCCGCTATCAGCCAGGTCGAACATAACATTAAAAAGCCCAGCTGTTTACATCTACACATCTGGAACAACAGGCATGTTCAACTCCTGTCCTATAACATCAATATACATTGACTCGTCCTTCAAACTATTTATGGCACTTTGTGTTAGTTCAGTTTCAGTGTTTTCTGGTATTTAATCATGTTCAGTTATGTTACATTTCAGAACTACCCTCATTCAGGGTCCTTGTGCAAACAGGGTGTTTCTGTGATGGTTACATTTTCCATGCGTAGGTTTTGGTTTTGTTAGGCAAGCTTTTTAACTGTAGTAGCATGTGGGTGAGACATGCAGAAAGCTCCTGCTTTCCAGTGCAGCGTCAGTCAGTCCTGAAGCTTTAACTCTAACGCACTGAGCCTCTCTCCACCTTTCCTCAAGGCCTCCCGAAAGCAGCCGTAGTCAATCAGCATCGCCTTCTGATCGCCATGGCGGTGCTGACGACCAATGGCGTCACCCCGAAGGACGTTGTTTACATCAATCTGCCTCTGTATCACGCCGCTGGCTTCATCATAGGCTTCCTCGGATCCACAGAAATAGGTAGAATTTACTTTCTATCATAGAAGGCAACATAATAATTATAATAATTACAACTTTATTGATCCCCGCGGAGAAATTCTTTTTTACGGCTCTCTCAACTTGCTCTTAGTAGAGCAAGCTGTCCGCGAAGGGCGGCCACCTGTTGGGGCACCCAGGGAGCTCAAGGACCCGCAGAGGCTTGTGAACCTGTGACCTTGTGATTACAACCAAACAGGCTTAGTCCACTGACTCACACGCTGCCCCCTAATACTGGGCAAGTACCTGTATTTAGCTGTTGAACCTCAAAAGTGGGATTAGCATGTAGATCTATTTAAGGATGCAAGACATTGTACTTTTATATAAAAATACATTACCTGAATCCTAACTATGGTCTGCACTACACCTCATTCTGACTATCAAAATGTAGGTCAGTCACCCTGAACTGCAATCTTAGCTCACATTTCTATTCCTCGTTTTAACATTCATCTTAGGAAAGGATAATTTTTAAAATAATACTAATAATTGATAGCGGTGCCCAGGCAGCTGGGGGTTAAGGGCCTTTGCTCAAGGACCCGCTGACGTGCTGAGGCTGGCTTAGAATTGGCAGCCTTTTGATTACAGGCCCTCAGAGCCACATGCTGTGCCCAATGTCCAGTTTCTTCCATATAAGGCTGATTTACAGGTGATTTGGTTGATATGACAGGCCTAGCTCTGTAGTGGTGCCAGGATGGGCCTCGCTTAGCCAATCACAAGTCTGGCGCCCCCCAAAGCTTGGCAAATGTCAACCAATCACAGATTTGATTATTGTAAAGAGGAAGGAAGTGAGCTTCATTTTTAAAGGTGAATACCCCACAGCCCCTGCCAGAGTATCCTGTAGCCCTCCCTTCATATTTGACCTGCCGCCAGGCCTGTGGTGGCACAGTAGTTAGCACTGTGACCTCATATCTCCAATGCTGTGGGCTTCATTCTTGCCCCGGGCTCAGTGTATATGGAGTTTGTATGTTCTCTGTTATGGTGGGGCATGATGAAGGAGGGATGATCCACGTAGCAGTTCTCAACAAAAGGGGTTTATTTAACCAAACAAGGGCAACAAGGAACAGGTGGGGTATATTACAATTAACAAGCACTAGAGACTGGGAAACATTAATAAACACTGAGGGCTAACAACACTGGGAAAGACTATGAACACAAGCAAAACAGAACATAATAAAACAAGGCATGGGCAGAGTAAACCGTAAACATGGAAACAAAGCAAAGACTTGGATAAACAATACCAGACACCAAGGGATAAAACTAATAATAAATAAATAAATAAATAAATAAAACCAATATATTAAACAAAAGTCAGCCTCAAACTCATGACAGAGGGGTGTCTGCCTCTAAGCTGAACCATCAACCCACAGAGCCACAAGGAGGCTTGAGAAGCAGGGAAAACACTTTGGGGCAACACCAAACAGGATGACCAGCATAAACTGCTGGCCAAACAGGGAAAAGGCATGTGGAACAGGGCCAGACAGGCACCGAACCTGACACTAACTTAACATTGATTTCCTCTGGGTTAAGTGAATTGGTATCTCTAAATAGTGTGTGTACTGCCATGGGCCAGCATCCACGCCAGAGCGTCCCCTGCCTTTTGCCCTGTGCTTCCTGAGACAAACTCCAGCCTTATGGGGACCCTGTACAGAATAAGCAGAATGAAATGAAATGAATGAATGAATGAGAAGTGATTTAACAAATGGCTCTTGAGCCCAATTATTAGAGGTCTGCTGTAGTACAGTAACAGATGCAATTTTTTTGTGAGGATGCAAGTGATAGAAGTCTTTGCGTATTACCTCTAGAACTAGAGCTTGGGTCAGCCAGAAACCCTAAACCTTTACCTTTTTGTTGAATATTTATCTAAGTGGGTTAAAGTTCGATCCTAATCACTACTGACAGTAAAGATTCTATTATAGTTATTTATTAATAGACTGCAGAGTTGAATTGAAACACAAGGAACCACGTAGCCCTATAAAGAAATCAATTATATATATTTTTTTCAGTTTGTTCATTATTCTGGAAAACAATACACATCGGAATATTTGATTTCTACTTCCACTGCTGATATTTGGCATTTCAAATAATAACTGTAACAATGTAAACACTGATAAAGGGTTTCTTTCTATGTTCTGGCAACTTTTAGGCACAACAATAGTTTTACGACGTAAGTTTTCAGCCTCCCAGTTCTGGGATGATTGCAGAAAATACAACGTGACAGTAATCCAATACATCGGAGAGATATTGCGCTATCTCTGCAACACACCAAAGGTACGTCTGTTTAACATTTAATGCGTAATGCCTGGAAACCGGTGAACAATTTTACGAATCAAAACAATGTTTGCACCGTTCACTTAATATAACACGCATTTTAAATTCTATAAATAAAGAAATAAGTCGATTTACATTGTACAGTCATAGGGAAGTCAAATTATGATTTATTAGCAACTGTATTAACCAGTTGAGAGGGGGAAATATCTCTGTCCAGTTAGAAATTTGATAGAGGATAGCGAACTGAATGTGTCAGGTGTTTTTCTCGGAACTTCTGACAGCTGCTATCATGGACGGCCTCGGGCCCGCTGCGCTGTCTTGTCCCCGCTTAGCCTGGGGATGTTTCAGCTGCGCAGGGGGGCGTCCCCCGCTTACGAGGCAGCTGTCCGGCGCCTTTTCTCCGAGCATCTGCTCACTTTCGCGGCCACCAAATTTGGCTGTTTGCGGATACCTGCCGCTGTTCGACAAAGCAGTCATTCCTTAGGACTGCTGTCCACCAAAACGGTCCTACTGTGAACTACAGACCCTGGAATTTCATGGATCGTGATTTTCGTGTTTCGTACTAAATCTTTTTTCCTTTAGCAAATTAGAGAAAAAAAATAGATTTATTACGATTTACTATGACTCCAATTGTGCAGCTTTTAAGGAGAGATTATATTATAAAGAGTGGCATTTTAGGGGGGAGGAGGGGTAACTTTTTCACTATCCGATTTATTGTGTCTTTCAACGTTCCCCTAGATTTTATGAGTGTCACGTGGCCATGCAGGGAAGGGGAACGGGCAACTTAAACACTCTCACTTTGGCCATTGAAATAGTATCTGCACATATCACAGGGGATCAGGTCACAGCTGGTCACGCGTGTCGTTCCCCAGCCAAAGAAAGTAGCTTTTAGCAGCGTAGATGTGTGGCCCTCTCAGAATAGCCAGTGGCCTTTACATGGAAACACTACGCACACGGGGGGGGGGCGACCCAAACGTGTGCCAGCGCATGACGGATCGCAGGGTTTCCCAAGCGCCCTGGTTCCTAAAGATTTTATTGTGCACCAGTTTTATTGTTGCTAAATTCATTGTAATATTGCAAAAATGGTGGCACATTTTTTCTATAGTTACTGAATGTTATGTTTTCCCCACACGCAGAGAGACAATGACAGAGACCATAAAGTGAGATTAGCCATTGGAAATGGCGTCAGAGCCAATGTGTGGAAGGAATTCCTCGACAGGTTTGGTAACATTATGGTCATAGAATTCTATGCTGCCACAGAAGGGAATATCGGGTTTGTGAACTACACAGGCAAGATTGGTGCCGTCGGACGGATCAACTTTCTGCACAAAGTAAGACTCAGAACTTCAAATATGAATATAAGTAGAGATCAAGATAATAAACGTGATTTCTTTCCACAAAATATTTCTACACACATACAATACTCAATAAACTGAACATAAAATGTCATTCACTTCCATAGCACTCAATTAATCTGGCTTCATGTGTGTGCTTTAGAAACTATACTCCTATACACTGATTAAGTATGACACAGAGAAAGACGAGCCGGTCAGAGACTCCAGGGGTCTGTGTGTTGAAGTCCCAGTAGGTGAGTTATTTTTAGCTGCAAACATACACTAATGGTTGTATATGTATTTCTCAAAATTTTTTGGAGCTTTAAAAATGTTGACATAATATGTGTGCTGTTTTACTTTAAAGGAGAAACTGGACTGTTAGTGTCCAGAATTACCAGATTTGCCCCTTTCTCTGGATACGCGAGGAATACCCAGCAGACGGAGAAAAAGGTGCTTCGCAATGTCTTTCAAAAGGGAGACGCCTACTTCAACACCGGGGACCTGCTGAGGTCTGACCATGACAACTTTATCTACTTCCAGGACCGTGTTGGAGATACGTATAGGTACTTCCTGGTTTCACAACGGCAGAACTACACTTCAGTGTTTTTGCAAATTACTTCTTTGGGTAGTTGACACGATCAAATAAAGTAAATCACAATTTTATTAGCACATTTATTGGGGAAAAACTGCAACACATCCTAAATATCTGAAATCTGTATGAATTCACAGATGGAAAGGGGAGAATGTAGCCACAACAGAAGTTTCTGATGTTCTCACAATGTTGGACTTCATTGAAGAAGCAAACGTTTATGGGGTTGAAGTCAAAGGTAAAATGGATGTTCTGCTCCTAAGGCATAGACACTTAGCATTTTCTCATAAATTTTATAACAATTTGAAACTGATGTTAGATGATCCGGTCTTCAGGGACCATTAGAAAATCCACGTTTTTGCTCATCGGGAGCTGGGAGGGAGCAAAAATGTGGAATGTGGGGCAGAGAGCTTGGAGGGAGCAAAAATGTGGACCGCTGTGCGTCCCCGAGGACCGGATTGGGAATCACTGGCCTAGTCAATTGTCTTGCTATCTATAAAGGTCACGAGGGAAGGGTTGGCATGGCTGCTGTTACACTGAAAAATGAAGAGCAATTTGATGGTGGTACAATGTTCAACCACGTTGCTTCCTACCTACCATCTTACGCCAGGCCTCGCTTTATCAGAATTCAGGTAAATGTTTACATATAGCTTTGTTTAAGAGCACTGGAAAATGCAGGTCCTGTACTACATATGCAATTGGAAGATTGATGGATGGATGTAAAATCTAATTGCTTGCATAAAAATTGTAACGTAGCAAAAAGACTTTTAGTATATGATAAGGAGTCCGCCTAGTGGACAACAGTCGTCATTGCACGTGAAAATTGTAACTTTGCAAATGAAAAGACGCCAATAGGTGCCTCTGACATTGACCTTTTTTTAACTTCAGAGCTCCTTAGAGCTGACCGGAACATTCAAGCAGATGAAAGTGAAGCTGGTGCAAGAGGGCTTTGACCCAGCTGTGGTCCCAGATCCTTTATTTATTCTGGATGAGAGCCAGAAGACTTACATACCAATGACAGAGGAGATTAAAAAGATGATCCTGTCAGGGAGCATGAAGCTGTGAAGATGTACAGTAATGTAGCGTATCACTGTTTATGAACGGGCAGGGCGTCGAACGTGGGACAGAATATGATAGAGGGTTTTAAATGTAATTACTTTTTAAATCATGTTTACATCACTATAATCCTGACTAGAACCGCAATTCAGGGATGTAAACTCTTAAAGTAACCTTGGAAAATCAAAACAAGCCCAGTAACAACAATAGGTATGAAACAGACAACAGAAAAAACTTATTAGATATTCACTTTACTCTTCAGCTGATGAGTCTCACGGTTACCTGGTCATTCTTTTGATACAAAAGCAAGAACAATAGACACTATTAAACCTTTTTGCACTACAGGTCATGTTGTAAAATGAATACTACATCAAAAATGTATACATGCATCTTTTAATTATTTCCTATATTTCTAAAGTGTAAATTATCATATGGTAACGTAGAATGGATGCGGCACGGTGAGAGTGATTAGCGCTGTTGCCTCATATTTCTGGGACACGGGTTCGAGATTCTGCCATGGCTCCATACTTTACGTTCTTCCCTTGTCATCGAGGGGTTTCCCCCCACAGTCCAAAAACACACCGAGGCTAATAGGAGTTATTGCCCGTATGTGTGTGTGGTGCCCCATCCTTGGTTGTTCGCTACCTTTGTAGCCTATGGGATTGACTCTGGACCCCCTATGACCCTGAATATGATAAGCAATTACAGAAAATGGATGGATGGATGGGTAACATAGACTATTCAATTGCTTTCAGGAAAAAGCTGAAATGTTTACTTAAACTACAATTGTACAAAGGGACCTGATAACTGTATCCAAGTATATAATTTGCTTTATATAACGAATTGTCATTTTTTTGTAATTACAGAAAAATTTTGAAACAAGTTTAAGTGCTTTGAGACAATGTAATATTATGAAAATGTGTTACATAAATAAATTTGAATTGAATTGTTCAGATGCATTCCATGTGATTTACTGACAGCAGGAGAGCATAGATGGCACAAAATGGTCATTTCGAGTAGGTATGTAACAGGGGAAAAGTGCACCTCTTCCTTATCGTGGCTACTTTGCAAACTAAAACACAATGAACAATGGCTCACTGCGGTCTTGCTTTTCGCATCCTGGGGATGTGCTGGGAGGGGGGTACCTGAGTAGTTGAAAGTACCCCCCCTTTTTTATGGCTCCGTTTTGGTCTCCGACAATACTGCAAGTTTACTGAGGAGGATCCACCCCCGCCTCGGTCAAGTACCTGCCCTTCAAACACTCTCTGTGTGGCCCTGCAAACCTGTATTGGGTGTCCAGCATTGTTCTCACTTTCGAGCAACCACTAGAATGCTTCTGTTCTCCAACTATCACATTTTGCTCAAGAAACAGCTCAGCTCACCCTAGAGGGCTGATCCAATCAGTGCACTCAACTGTAGTTTCTCTTTGTATGGAGAAAGGCATGTTTCCATATTTCAACAACTCCAAAGTATCAATCGCAAAACGTGGGAGAATGTTATGAAATGAAACTATAGCATTTTTCAGACTCCAAAGATATACACGATTTTAACTGGTCATCAAAGTAACTTCATTTAAAGATTTTTGATAAATTAAGAAGGAAAAATCAATAGTGGCTACATCAAAGATGACACTAAAGGAGGCGGGACCAAACCATCTGATTGGTTAGTCCTGCCCCTCTTGTTGCTTGAATCCACCTTCTCTACAATCTTATTGGTTATGTCTCTGAATCAATCATTCTGCCTTCTGCCCTCAGAACATTTTTTGTAAGTAGAACTCCTAAGATCATTATCCCTCCTCCACCAAGATTTACAATTGGCACAATGCAGTCAAGCAGGCATCCACCAAACTCAGATTCATCCATCAGACTGCTAGACAGAGAAGTGTGATTCGACAATCACACAAAACACATTTGCAGGACTCCAGAGTCCGGGGGAAGCATGCTGTACACCACACCATCTGACACTGATAGGCTTTTATGCTGCTGCTCAGCCACGGAAGCCCATTCCATGAAATCCGTGGAACACAGATTTCAGGCTGGGGTTAATGCCAGAGGAAGTTTGCAAATCTGCAGCTATCGAGTCAAGAAAGCTTTAGCGACTTTTACGCACCATGCAGCTCAAAACTCAGCGATCCCTCTGTGTTACATTATAAGGTCTGTCACTCCGTGGCGGAGTTTCTGTTGTTCCTAAACGCTTCCACTTTGCAATATAATACCACTTAGAGTTGCCCCGCGGAATATCTAGCAGGGAAGAAATTTCACAAACTGACTTATTACAAAGGTGGCATCCTATGACAGTACAATGCTTAATTTCACTGAGCTCTTCAAAATGACCCATTCTTTCACAAATGATTGTAATCCTGACTGCATGGCTAGGTGATTGATTTAATACACCTGTTGCAATGGGTCTGAATGAAACACCTGAATTCAGTGATTATAAGTCCCAATTCTTTTGTCCATGAAGTATATTCTTATCAGATTAGCATCTTATTTCTGTATTGGCCGAGTCATCCAGAACATGTGATCAGATCACTGAATTAGCACCTCCTCTTCAATACCAGCTCCTCCAGTAATTGATGGGTCATGTGACCACACCCTGTAAACAGCTACTGCCTGGTCTTGGACTATGATGAACAGGGGCTACACGCACCCATTGGGCGTGGATGGTAAGAGGTGGTTCTGATTGACAGCGGAAAATGAGTAAATGAGTGAGGAAGCGCGTTCATAAAAGCTTCAGGTTTCACGAGTCATTTCATGTCCTTTATGCTCTTATGTTGTGTGTACTGTTTGACCCTGTGTATAACTACAGCTATGATGCGTAAATTTCCCTTCGTGGGATTAATAAAGTTCACCACATCTTTTAAAACGAGGACACTAGGTAACTGTAAATGAACGCCGAAGAAGAACAACACAATGTAGAAAACCTGGATCCAGTAACTTATTTGTAAATATTTACCTTATGGGACGATATAGTTTCAAAATATTCCCGAAAAGGAGAACCTTTTGGTAGGTTCCATTATTCCACATAATTATAAACAACGAGCGAAACTCTCCACGCAGCAGCTCCGCTTCCGTGCCTTCAGGGTTCAGACTGACTCCTCGGTCACGTGATTCTCCGTGACACAGGAATCGTCTCCGCAACCCGCGCGCTGTTCGGTACTTCGTGCGCTCTCTCTGGCTCTCACCTTGCTTTCAGGCGAATATGATGTATTAATGGTGTTAAAGCATGTTCACGCTGTACGCTGCTCTTGCCGGACTCGCAGTCCTGCCATTTCTCCTGTGTTCCTGGTTTCCTTACTTGCTCCACGACTTAAGATACTTTTTCACGACTCTTCACGTTGGCGTTTTTATTTCGAAATGCAAACGAAAAAAGCCTTGTTATACCGTATTGGACTGCTTTTTGGACAAGGTGAAGAAGAACCCGAACAAACCCTTCATTGTTTTCGATGATGAAACATATAGTTATAAGGACGCGGATAAAGTCAGCAATAAAATTGCCAGAGCTTTGCTGACACACACTCGCTTGAAAGAGGGCGATACTGTCGCAGTTTTCCTGGGAAATGAACCCTTTTACGTGTGGATTTACTTGGCCCTGGCGAA
>JAODKF010000009.1:7208330-7226688 GCA_026779585.1 Mormyrus proboscirostris
GATGGACAGATGGATGGACAGATGGATGATGGACAGATGGATGGACAGATGAATATATGGAAGGAAGGGAAAGACAATAATGCACTGGCATGACTGATGAAGATTAAAGATTTAATGGTTGAATAAGCTGAATATCTGCCAGTGATTATTTATACTTCTTCAGCAGCATTCTCTAATTAATCTAGCATGTTTTCTAAATGACCATAACGATGATGCGGTAAATTGAGCAGGTTTTTCCAAAATGATCTTAAGTTAAAGCAGAGCTCACTCTGCCGCAGGCAAACCAAGGTTTGTTGAATATCTGCAGAGCATTGAAGGAGCAGCACGGCCGTATCATGCCACACTGAATCCCGCACTGCGAGAAGACGGGGACGCTGTACTGCTTGGTGAGCCTCCTCGAAACCCTCTTTTCCAGGATGTCTGCACTCTCTGGGATCTTTGAGAGGATGCCCTCCTTGATGCAAGACCCGTTGCGTGTGGCTATGGTGACGTCCTTTGAAAGAAGCCTGAGGAGGTCTGAATCCTTTGGGCCAGTCAGCATTTCCCCGTTGCAGCTCAAGGAGCGGGTGGTCCTCCTCTGGTCCAGACCATTCTGATGGCCATAGGTATCAGAAGGCAGCATTGCATTCTGAGGTCTAGTAGCCATGTAGGCAATGTGTCCGGCCTCCTGATTGTCGATGTTCCCCCCGGGCTGACACTCCAGGGCGCACTGCTCCTCATCCTGTGCTTCGATTCGATCCACCATGTCGCTGTCGGCTGTCAGAACCTCCCCAGAGCTATTGATGGTTCGGTCCACAGCCCTCTTGGCCAAGATGGCAGTAGCGGTGTGATGGATGATACCCCAGTCCCGTACAATGTCCTCTTTGGTGGTGAACTGGGATGTGACTGTGAAGCGGATTACAAGCTTGGAGGAGATGACAGCAGGAATGAGGTACATGGCGCCTGACTTTGTCAGTGCTCTCAGAAGCTCCTGCGTCAGAGAGTTTCCTTCCTGCATTTGGATACGAAAGTGTTAATTTTCCTTGGAAATCTATCCCTCACAAGCCGGTTGTAAACCTTTCCCCCATTTAGTGACTTCTTTTTGATCCCCGAGGTCATTCACCCGTGGTGTTCAAAGATCATCCGACAATCATTACCCTCTTCAGCTCGTTATTGTACCATATCTTCTTGAGGGCCTACAAAGCTTTGTCCTTTATGAGGAGTAGTGGTCTCAATTTTTTTTTTTTTACAATGTATTTGAAGAGCTACTGAGTTGCCACGGTAATTTTTTTGATTGGGGGGGGGTGAAGTGGTTCCCCTTGATATCTTGATATATTTTGCTAACTGGCAGCAGCATGAAAGTGTCATGATGGACTAGGAATGTCTTAAAGATCGACCTTTTGATTGTGATCAAGTGGTCGGTGCCCTCTGGTGTAATAATAGAGTAATAATAATCTTTACTGTTTCTCAACAAAGACTATAGGATTGCTTTGTGGCATATTCCCTCAAACCCATCTTGCCATTCTCACAGAAAGCTACAACGTACCTTCAGACAGAAAACCACCAAGCCAAGGTGCCTCTGAGCTGGAATTTCAAAATTTGGATCAGCCCTGACAAAGGACTCAAAGAGCTTTGCCATGTCTATGCCCTGAAATAACAGGAAGGAGGAGAACATATTTAAACACCACCATAAGTGTCACGGTTGCCAAATGGGAACGATTCCACGTTTGCAGCGTGAAGGCTCCAGTGTATTGCACCCTTAAGCACTTTTGGCTTACGTGTCGTATGTGCGCCTGCAGGTTCTTCACTCCGAACGATCGCATCACAAACCAAAGCTTCAGCGAACGGAACCGGCGACTGAGAGGAATCTGCCAGTGCTGTGAACAACAGACAAAAAGTAGGGGCAATAAAAAATATTACCAGGGTCCTGGAAGGGAACCCTGATGTACTACCTCTGAGGAGAGACTTGCAAAAATAAAAAATTCTAGCTATACAGATATATAAAAATTCTAGCTGTAGTCATAAATTTTAAGGACTAATTGTAATAAACTGAGTGCCAGGATCCCAAGCTTCAAGAATGAATGTAACACGAAAACACAGCAGTAACAGAAGAAAGGGACCAGTGTCATACCATAAAATCAGTGGCAGCCCCAGAGTTTTCATGCCTGAGATAGACCGGGTCCACAGTGAAGGTCTGTTGAAGCTTGTACTTGTCCTTGACCCTGCAGCACCAGCAGAGTGTCAAGATTAATCACGTATCAACTATCTTGCACTTATCTTAGCAGCACTTGTACCTAAGTTGGCTTCTTGAAAGCAAAATGCTTGTTATATTTTACCTGCCTCTTTTGCTTTGAACAATACTGTCTGTCAAATATATCTAAAAGTAAATGGATCTTGAATGGATAGGATGGTTGGATGAAGCGGTTCTCTTACCAGAAGGCAGTGCAGTCAAAATGGACCATCATCCATTTGGAGGGGTTGAAGACGAAGGAGTCTGCGAACTCAATGCCATTCAGGAAGCCGCGCAGCTCGGGGCAGAGGAAGGCGGAGCCGGCATATGCGGCATCCACATGCAGCCACAGGCCCTCTCTGGCACCTGAAGAGCAGGAGATCGGGTCACGTGGCGTCACCCTCAGTCTGATTTCAGCATTAATGCTACTTCTGTGTTTCTCAATACCAAGAATGCAAAAATCGCTCTTGCAGTCTTGCAAAGACCAGTCTTGCTAACCTGCCTCCCAAGAATGAACTTGGGGCGCAGTGGATCATGGGATTGGTCTTGTTCGGTGAGGATGCAACCAATCCTTGATATTTGGGGTGGGGCAAGAATGACAGTTGGGTGTTTTTACTGTTTTGCATACTTCTGTTCTCAGTATTGGAACTGGTCCTTGGCAATGGAAGATGGTGTAAAATATATAATTTATATAATTTATAATTTATATTGAACTTTATTGATCCCTGTGGAGAAATTCTTTTTAAGCCTTCCTCAACTTGATCTTTGCAGAGCAAGCTGTCCGCGAAGGGCAGCCACCTGTTGGGGCACCCAGGGAGCTGGGGGTTAAGGGCCTTGCTCAAGGAGCCACAGACATGCTGAGGCTGGGTTTGAACCTGCGACCTTATGATCCAGGTATATAAAATTCTAACAAGTCTGGATGCTGTTCAGCCAAATGGCTATTTCAATATTAGTTTAAATACTAGAACTCGTGGACATAAGTGGAAATTAGCGGGAGAACATTTTAAAATGAATTTGAGGAAGCACTTCTTTACACAGCATGTAGTTAGAGTATGGAATAGTCTTCCTGTTAATGTAGCGGAAGCTAAAATCCTGGGTTCCTTTAAATCAAAGCTAGATAAGATTTTAACAACTCTGAGCTATTAGTTAAGTTCTCCTCAAATGAGCTTGATGGGCCGAATGTAAATTTCTTGTGTTCTTATGTACATAAGAGCACAGGAATACCCTGAAGCTGGCTAGGCAGTGCATGCATGGCAAAAGAGAAGAAAAGATGAACATACACACTGGTCCCAGTTCAGACAAGTGGTCAAATGAACACACTCCTGTAGTGCCCAGAGTCGCACAGAGCTGTCAGAAAACAACAGGAAGGCAGGTTTAGTTACACTTATCATAGGCAGTTCATAGTGTGCATCATAACTTAACGGTAAGAAGTTTGGTACAACCTACCAAGACTGGTACTAGACCTTTCCTCCGGTCTTCCTCAATCGCTGCCTGCAGCGTTTCCCCGCGGAGGGAAAACTGCTCGTCTGTGGGCAGGAAGCGGATTTTGACCAGGGAAATCAGACCTGCCTTCTCCACAGAGGAGTGAGCCTAGAGTGTGGAGCAATCACAGGGGGTTAGGCTGGACGTGGCCCCTGAGGGTCACCGCCGACGTCATAAGGCCAAAGGAGGCCATGGCACGATACATGATGTCATGCTGACAGCAGTCAGCCCCTCCCCGCCACAACCTGGTCAGACGCATAGGCGACCAGCCGGGAGTTCAGCACGGAATCGTCAATGTCCGCCTCTGTCTCCTTCAGCTTGATAATCATTGCCTTCCTGGCCGCAAGCAGGGAGACCAAGGTGCACTCGCTGACCGTGCTCTGGAAGGCATGGACACGGGAGGGGGGCTTTTTGTTATGTTAGCCATGGGTCCCTGCAAATATTAACAAAACAGCCTAAAAGTATTACATGATTTTCTCCTTCAGGCTAGATCAACACCAGGAAAGACCTTTTACTACTTAAATGACAGTTACATACTTTTAATTACAAGTTCTGTTTACCTTTATAGACTCATTCCAACAACATGAAGGTCACAATGCTCATAGGAACTCGAAATCCAGAAACACTAGTGTTACTTATAGGGAAATAAAAAAAAATATTATACTACATATACACTGCAACCATTTCACCCAGTGAATGTTTATTTATATCACTGTTTCCCACTCTGGTCCTCCGGTCAGGTTCTGAACTTTCTCCAAAGACACGCGGAGCAAGTAGAACAATATCAATACATCACGTTTAACATGACGTTGTCCTGTCTGGAGCGGGGGGGACTCGGTGCACCCAATACCTGCAGCATTCCTCCACCTTTGCTGCCGGCGTGGTGGTGCAGAAAATGTGAGGGCAGCCCCAGCGCCTTGCAGAGCCAGTCCAGGACGTTTATCTCCAGCTCAGTGCAAGCTGGGCTGGAAGCCTGCAGAGCAGAGGTGCAGTTTGGGTAACCAGTATGTTCGGCTCCGTCATTCTGACCAAGATAAGCAGTAACAAGATGGACAGATGGGAGGATGGATGGATGAATCATACGTGGATCTGGGGGGGGGGGGGCAAGAGCCAGCCGTGGTAGTCCCAGACTGAAATCTGCCTCCCCCCCAAACTCCTTTTACTCCGTACCTGTTTCTCTGTATCGCTGCTGATTTACTGTACTGATAAAGAATAAACTGACTGCACTGCTGAGATAAACATGCGCTCTCAGAACAGCAGTAATGCAGGCATTTTGTACGCTTCTTACCTTAACTGCAAGGAATTCATATATTAAATGTTTGTTTGATAATCCCACCACTGCCTGAATTATAAACAATGTATTGAGTTATAGCGTCTATGTACCTTAAATGTTCCCTTATTTTCTAGATGCCTTATATTCATATTTTGATTTATGTGCCGACCCACAATGATCCCTGGTTCCACCTCGGCCACCCCACTGAAACGTTCCCGGCTCCATCACTGGGTTTGATGGATGGATGGATGGATGGATGGATGGATGTATTGTATTTTAGGTGTTCTAATATGGTCACATTCTTGTGTTAAGCTTTCAAAACTGTCCCTATTGACTATATGTTTCATTGTATTTAAGTTCTTGGTTTGTCTAGAGAAACATCTGCCTGCTCGTCGGCTTGAGCAGCTCATTACAGGAACCGTCACCTACTTACCCAGGTGAATCCAATGCAGTTGATGGCATCCGCCAGCATGTCTCCCAGGAGGGAGGGCCAGGAGCTGAGAGCAGGGAAGTAGGCATGCATGTGTGGACTCTGCCAGTGTACCACCTGGTGCATGGTGAGACACAGCCCTGCTGTCACTCTCCTGTACTAGATCACAACAGCCTGAACAATCACCATCCATTAAAGCCAACTCAGGTGCTCAGGTACCAGCATCAACTACAACCATATCAGACCTTCCAGAAACCAACCAACTCCATACATTACAACCAACTCAGAAGCTTAAGGACCACAACTTCAGCATTAATGAACCTACAAAGCTGGTACAATATTTATAAGAGAAATACTTCAGAATTATGATGTAATATAATATAATATAATTTTCACTTCTAATACATCAGAAAACAGAATCATTTAGGAAACCTCCACTAACTTTAATTGACCATCCATTATGACTGAGATCTTTTTTTCACTGGTACCAATTTAATTTCATCCAGAATGGTCCCCGTAGCTCTCCGGAGCAGTTTACCCCAACTCGGTCCTCGGGGACCTACTAACGGTCCATGTTTGGCTGGGAATCACCGCTATAAACCTATACAACAAAATGAATTTTCTGAGAGCCTGATTATAGAAGAATACATTGAAAGACTCACCCCAGGCATTATTATTTTTTCAATGTCATGAAAGATTTCCTCCCAGTTTTCTGGTTCTATGGGAGCATTTTCTGGAAGGAGGCTGCGCATGTAACCCGGCTGGACGTCGGGGCTGACTCGCCTCAGCCTGATCTGGGTCAGGTATTCCGTGATATAGTCGATGAGCTCTTTGCCTTGAGTGCAGAAAACAGTTATGTTACAATTTTCAGTTATTCTGGGGACATAAAGATATAACACAAATACTCCTCTGTGATGAGCATGACAGACATTTACTTCAAAATTTGAATGAGTGCCTTGAAGTCCCACCTCATGCATTAAATGTCCCAGTGTCAAGCATTTTTACAATATTTGACATTAAAACGTATTTATCAGAGATACATGTACTGTAGCAAGGAGACAAGAAAAATGACAAAATAAATGGCACATCCCCTTACCTCTGCGATTGTACTCCGCAGCCTGCATTTTCAAAAGTCCACTCTAAAATCAGACACTATGTGGTACAGGCAAGGAATTTCCTGGGTTGCTGGTGTTTCGCTTTTTTTCTGCAAAGTGCACACAGGTTTTTATAGATCCACTCGCACACCCAAATTGTGACGTCATTATCATTATACAGGAGAGAAACAATCCTATCAATGGCCCACAGAAAGGGACTTGGAGATACGAGAGGTAAATTTGAAAAAGTACATGCGTCATTTTTTCGATTGACATGAGTCAGTTTATGTAAACATTTCTTTTACCCATAATCCTACCCTTCCCATATTTTTCAGGAAGATTAATCCAGAACCCACCAATGCCTACCATTCCTATGGTCTATATATTTTAATCACAATTACCCATCGGTATCCATCCAGTATCTAGCATGTGGCTTTGGTATGCTTATTTATACTGTGTATTACTCTGCTTGGGATTGGACAAGTCACTGGTCCTTGTAAAACAGGTTGTACATGACTGAAGATGCACTTGTGTTTGATTTATTAGTGCTGGACTGATTTGACCAGTCGCAAAATCTCTCGAACCTCCATTTTGTTAGTTCCCTTAGTTCAGCGGTTGACTCTTTTTGTATCAAAAAAGTACAGCTTTGTGAATTACGGGAACCCGGTTGCATCTGATATCGGAGCTAGATCAGGCACGTCCTGTGCACAAATGAAAATTGGATTCTGGATGATCAACAATGGTTAATTATTGGTGGCAAGTATGTACTTATGCAATATTTACTTAAAAGAAAAAATAATGACATGGTGATTGCTACAGAGAGCTGGCATAGCATGGGAAAATTCACATATGGACCCTCTTACCTCAGAGACATAGGGGTATAATGAGCTCCGGTTTGATTCACCAAACTGCCTACTGCAGTTTGTATTTGCACTGGAGCTTAGTGGTCATGGACGTCTTCACTGCAAACTGTGACCGAATTGCGGCCTCGGTTGACTTCCTCAGAAGTGGTTATTTTAGGGGTAGAAACAAAAAAACAAAGATGGGGAATCGTCAGCAGCTGACGGTAACTAACCCAAATTACAGAAGGTCTGGCATCATCAGCTCTGAATGAGCATTCAGGTACACAAGCATCTTTTGCCTTTAAAGATGGAAAATGATGAGACATGCATGTGTAATCCAATTTGCCACTATATTTTTCATTTAAAATGCACAGGAAATTTAAAAAGCTGTCTGATAACGGTTCACACTGAAAATTAAATCTTTTTTTTTTTTTTTTATAAATGATTGCAGTTACAGAAACACCACAAATCCCATGCATCCGAACAGAAGACTTAGTGTGGATATGAGATTTAGTACAAATGGTTTGATGGTTTCTGTAGTTCTAAAATCACAACACAAAATACATATAAAACACATATAAAAATGTATGCGTCAATACAAGATTGAATTTTTACCAGGGCAACATAAAAGAATTCCATTCGCCTGTAATGTGTTAAAGAAGGTATAACTAAATATATAAAAGGTATACATTTTAAAATATTTGTTTTGGGAAAGGGGGAAACTTCTGGAATTAAAGACTTTTATTTTATTGACATTAATGGATAAAATATGTACATGTAAATCTATCCTTCAATTGTTTCCTTCATTTTAAATGCTAAAAAATATTTTATTTTAAAAAATGAACAGTGGAGTAACCGTTTCCACCATCCTGTGTATCTAATCACCTAGGAATTTCGTTAGTGCAGACCACACTCCAAAAGAGACCGCCAGAACTGTGACCCTGGTAACAGTTGCCGTGGCATTCATAGCAGAATTTCTTTTCCTGGATTATCCTGAAAAAATGGGGGTCTGCCATCTTTTACTTTTCAAGCTGAGGGAATCTTTTCTTGTAGTGTGCACACTGTCAGCTAGCTTACAGACTCATTACTGCCCACTGTTTCACAATTTATACAGCTTTGACCCACAAATTGCAGGAAATGTAAAAAAAAAAAAAAAAATTCAGAAAAAGCATAGGTGAACAAAGTCAGCTTCAACCAAGTCGACCTGGAGCACAGAGGTTAGACCTGCAGCACCACCTGTGTTATAAAACATATTTAAAAATAACCATCCACTAAAAAAGCAGGGAGGCGATCCGTTAAATTCAGTCTGTCTTTTTCTTTTCTTTCATTTTTTAAACAAACGGACGCCGGTAAGAGCTCAGAAACCCATCAAAGCACATCCTCAGCTAATGTGGGTCTTGGAACCGTCTGTCGCACAGCTGGCGAATCGCTCGTCCCTATCGCCTAACGTAACAGACAGTTTTAGTGTTGTTCCTCCAGCACACTCCGTAGACAGAGCTGAAGAACGACGGCAGCTCTCCCGCTGGCTGAGCGTGTCCCTCCTGGGGTGGGGGTGCCGGTGGGGGCGGCTCATGCGGCCTTCTTGCTGCTCTGGTGGCGGGTGATGGCTTCCAGCTTCTGCCGGTACGCCTCAGCCTCCTGTTCCTTCTTCAGAAGCTGCTGCCGATATTTCTGCGCTTCCCGATTGGCCTCCTCTAACTGTTTTTGTAAGGTTTCCTTCTCCTGGAAAAACAATTTTCATTTTCGAGAGGGAGGGAAACAACTTGAGTCTAACAGAAATGATTTTCATTCTTAAAAAAATCTCACAACACAATTGTGGGCGACCATACTGCAAACGACATCCTTGCTCATGGGTTCAAAGAAGCAAACGCCCTGACTGATATGTACAACTCGCCACAAACACGGCGTTTCAAAAATGGCTTTTCTACACTAACCTGTATTATAGGTTGTTTGTATTAAAAATTCCAGACAAATGCTTTCACTGCTCTATGCAATGGCAAAGCTTACTAAAACTCCATCAAAAACATCAGTAATTACCCATATGATATATGCAATAAAAAAATGCTCATCAATGCAATTTTAATTCATCCTTTATCTGAAAATACAGACAATGCTTCTGGGATAACCCATACTGCAGATAAAAAAAAGGCTTCTACCACACGATTTGTCAACAAAGTAGCTAAAACTGTATCGTGCATAAATATTAACATTTCCACTATTGTTTATTTTTACACAGATGTAAACACTGTTTTGGTCTTCTTCCCTCTCGGACCATTAAAATTCAGAATAAATATCCAACTAACAAACATCATTTCTACACGTTCATCTGCTGTTTGCTGTGAAACACTAGGCAGGTGTTAGCTTGGTGTTCTCCCTCAGAGTTCATTGTTTTCAAACAGGTCGCACTACAAAATTAGATTCGAAAGGAGGAAGGTTCAATAGCTCTGAGAACGAATAAGGTTTGCTCATTACTTGTACCATTTGTTCAGCTGCTCTCCTGAAAATAATGTATTTTACAGCCAGTTTTGTTTTGGCTGACAAACACTCCTTATGCTTCAAATGTCCCCTACTCAGTAATAATCAGCTTCTTACAGGTAACAGAAAATGAGCAAGGAAGGGGAAAAAATTGAGAAAAGAACATATTCAGCAATTGTTTTATTGACATTTTATTTGCAAAATATACCGCTCATCTTGCAACAGCTATTTAATGTCTCTGACATCAGGACAGATTTTTTACAATGTTAATGTATTCTTTAAATACCGATATCAAAGTAAAAAAATAGATACATTTTTTACACATTCTCCATCCCTTTTCCCCTCCTTTGCATTCTGAAGTACATTCCTTTATTTCCTCAATTATACAACCACTGCCTCCATTATATTATCTGGGGTGTTCATATTGTACCTAAAATGACAAAACCAAAATGTTAAAATAGAAAGCTCAGTGCACACCGATGTTCAGGTCTGTCTGACATGAACGCTGGTCATGTTTTTAAGCACACTAATAACATGGTAGCCATTGGCCTTCCATGTCTTGGCTCCCACATGTACTCAAGACCCATTTCAGAAGCTGAACACTATTCACGCGAAATGCAGCTACTTCTGCACACATCGTAGGAAATTTCAGAGGATCGCAAGGTTCTGACAGGTGATCCAGCTCAGTCGTCAATAAACAGCTTGCCACTGATGGTGCGGAACAGAAGCCAGGCCCGGTTTCAGCTTACCTCGATTTCGGGGCTCTCTATGTGGTTCTCTATGATCTCTATGCGCTGCCGTTTGACTGACGGCTCTTCGCTGATCACGGTCTCCTCGGCCATGTCTGTGGCTGGCACTGTGAGAACTGAACATATCTGGCATTAGAAACAGCAGCTCCATCTGAATACTGCCCCACTACTGTCATTTGCTATCATAAAACGTCACGGCGCATTTGAACCTTTCCAATAAAGAGTAGTACCAAATGCCATCGTCAGTTTAGTTAGCAGTGGATTCATAAATCCAATATTAAACATAAATATATTGACATTATAAAAAATTATATATATTTTAATTATATCAATATAAATTTATTTCATTACATGGGTGTTTAAAGAATGCACAAAAACAAATGTATTTGCACTGCCATCTTCTCATAGACTAATAACTACCATCTGATTGGAAGGACATTCAGCTGAATTCTATCACTTCAGAATATCATACGTCAGGTCTTTTTTAAAGTTTTGGTTTGACACAAGGGAAAAAAAATCTAAGGGATTATTCAATTCTTTTTGAAATTAAAAGATGTACCTTGTTGGCCATCAGGCATGGTCACTATTATGGGCTGGCCAATCCCACTGGCCGTCTGCAGGTTGCCGAGCTGGATGCCATCTGTTACTATGGTGATGACCTGCTGACCCCCTGAGCTGACTACCTGCTGAATGGCACCGTCCACAGAGTCGGCAGTCACAACCTCTTCTGTCGCAACGACTGGAAAAGAAAGGAGCTTCACAGGATGTGGACACTGGCTGCCATGACACAGTATGACAGATCTGTCTGCAGACGTTACACATAGAAATCCTTACTAAGATATAAAAATTTTACCAAAGAAAAACAGAAGAACTTGATGGAATATGATTTTTAAAAAAAAAAAAAAAAAAAAGATTTTGCACGTTTTTCAAATCCTAATACTATATTCTTTATTTCAGCAGACAATGTTCACTGAAATGAGTCACTATAAAATTACCAGTAATAATGCTGCAAGTCTGTGATCAGACGCAGGTCCAAAACATGCGATGGCTTTAAAACATCCCCGAATACACCAGGGATAGCGTGCTTTGATGAAACTAAAAGCTCTCAAGTATAATTTGCCACAGTCCAATGTAAAAGCAAATCCAGTCTATTCTCCACATGGAAACCTGCCCTCTGGATGGCATTCAAAGGGAGTTTTACAGGCTGTTCTTTGGTCAGATCAATGGTGATAACGAAAAAGGTCAAGGACCGCATAATGCAACGCTCGCAATTGTGTGGACGCTCCCCCCCGGGAAGCCCCCATCACCGCACTTAACCACAAACAGGGAAAATGCATTCATTCATGCTAATCCTAGTCTCCATTGAGAACAAACTTACAAAACCAGCCATATGGAAGTAAAAAAAAAAAAAAAAAACAAGCAACAAACAAGACAATGGACACTGGCCACCTTCATGTGGAAAACCCATCACATGTCAGTAGATAAACAAAACAATATGTACGATTCTGTGATTTATCAATTAATTCCCAACAAGCTGCTTCTGATAGAGAAAATATTTTCAAAAGATTACATCCCTTAAGTTTTGCAGCGATACAAACACTACAGAACAGCATATATTCTATATTTGAATACCGCCCTGAAGAACACCGAAATCGATTGAAAAATATATTCTCATACAGCCTCTGATACCTTTACATGTGCCAATGCAAAAACTGAATGTCAATGAACAATCCACCAAAAAATAATCAATAAATGAATGCAAACACAATGCAGTGGTAAGAAAACAATGCAAAAATAAGCTGTTATCTAAATTACGTTCTAAACAACTTAACATAGAGTACCTTGTGTTTCGGATGAATTGGATAAAGGGGTGGACGCTTCCGCTAACGCGGCTAATGTAGCTAAAACTGATGTTGAGGAGTCGCCAAACTGTAATGTTGACAGACCCGCCTCATCTAAGAGAAAATGTGACATCAGTTAGTGAACATGTACCTGTACATTGAGTCATTAAGTCACGATTCCTCGAAACCAGTAACAACCGGTTAAAAAACCTCAACGGAATAAGGCCACCTTATCACACGACAGACTGGCTGAGCCACAAGCTCATGCCTTACGGCCACTAATTTTAGTGATTTTTCTCTCATTTCAGTTACATTCATGGCCCTACTTTTACACACATGCATGAAACATTTCCAAAGCTTGAATTTCTATTTCACTGCTAATTGTTCCTGGGACACTGCTCTAGGGATCCTTAACCCTTTAACCTTAAACAGATACCTGCTGATTTGGAGGAATTCCCAGCAGAGACAAGGCCTGTCAGGTTAACCACCCCTCCAGGTCCGATTATAAACTGTGGCGTTGTGGTATGTATGGTCACAGTGTCTGGACTCTCTGGATTGGTGTTTATCTGGTTCTGCATAGACACCTGGGGGACAAATTACAAACATTTTAAAAGATTACTCTCGTTCTGTTTGAGCAACAGCCATCCACCTTCCACATTTGTTTATCCAGTAGGGAAACGGTGTACCCTTAGCGTGTTCCTGGAAGCACAGAGCACAAGACAGGACAAAATGGCAGTTTTATTAATATCTAACTGGCCAATAAAAAGTGACTTCTACCTGGAGGATCTCAGCCAGCTCCTCGTTTCCGTTGTCGATGGCGATGTCCAGGGCGCTCTTGCTAAATTTGCTTTGCGCGTGAACATCGGCGCCGTACTTTATGAGCAGCTCGACGACGTCGCGATGGCTGTGCTCCGCAGCCCAATGGAGGGCTGTCATCTTCAGCATGTCCTTCGCGTTGACATCAGCGCCATGCTTGAAACCAGCCAAAGGTCAGAGGTTACACGTGAGATAATGGGGGATGCCCCTCGGGTATGTTTTGACAAAGTCACATGGTGGCCCGGTAACTGGTCTATCATTGGTTGTCTTTAAAGGACGCCAGCCACTGCGACATCAAAATAGCACCCCTGTCCTACCCTGCCCCACCCCGACCTCCCCAATGCCTGCTCCCCAAAACATTTTCACAGCAATAAAAATATAATTCATGACAAGGTACTCCTTACTCTCCTGCTGTGGACAGACTCATGTTCAGGGTCACCCTTGGGATTTCAGCAGAACCGGACATGGCGCTCAGCAGAGGCGGCTAATTCAGGTCCAGAAAGGAAAAATCCAGGCCCAGATTTTTGCGTCAACTAACCAGTCGAATATAAAGACTTACAGTGCCAGAGTACTCAACTGGTTGGTTGAAGTAAAATCATGGCCTGGATTTTTACTTTCTGGACCTGAACTACCCACCCTTGTGGCTCAGGATGCTGGGCCAGCTGTCATGGCCAACCGCGTCCCACACACCACAATGGAGAACCAGAATCAAAAGCTCTTGCCAGTCAGTGCTTGTTCTATGTAAAGGTGTTACCTTCTGACAGGCAGAATGAGACACACATGCACAGTCACAGGGCAGACAGCAGGGAGGCTAATTAGCCGTAGCTTCCAGGTGACTGGCACCTCTCCGGCTGCCTTACCTTCAGCAGCACCTCCACGATGCGCGCGTGGCCCTCTGACGCCGCCATGTGGAGGGGCGTCCTGTCCACCTTGGTCCTGGCATCCCGGCTGACGCCTGCCCGCAGCAGGACCTCTGTGGTGGAGTAATGGCCGTACTGAGCAGAGAGGTGCAGGGGGGAGGTTCCCAGCTACAGGGGGGAGGAGGTACAATGAGAACCAGCTCACAGACATGTTGGTAAGCAGGGAGGCCATCACTAACAAGGCTCTATGCACCACTATATAAATGCGATGCGGCATCAAGGACACCACTTAACTCTAGTATAGAAATATGAATATACCTCAGATTGTGATCATAATTTGTTCCGGAAACGTGCTTCTAATCCAAAGCACTCGCATTATCAAAGCATATTTCCCATTAGAAATAATGGAAACTTAGATGAACCCAAAAATATTCATATAAAAATGAAAATGATTAATATAAAGTAAAAATACATAAAACAAATTAACCTGCATTTTACCTTTGAAAAGAATCGTGGATGGTGTGTGGGAGATGAGAGAGAGGAGAAGAGGAGGGTTATTTTGTAGGACAACTTTCATTATAACTAATGGAATCACTGATATCTGTTGGCTCACTGGAATCTTTTTCTTTTTGTGTGACTTTAACAAGGAACCTATCCAATGACAGTTTCTTTTGTCTCCTTTTCGATTTTGCAGAAATGTGACATTGCATTGTCGTTAAACAGAACACTGCTATGCCCTTATTTGCGTGGTGCTTTTCTACTAAATTTTGACTATGAGTGAGGCACACAAGCAGAGACCAAGCATGGGAAACCATTACCCACAATCCCACAGCGAGAGAGAGAACCATCGGCTCAGTTGTGATCACGCAATGCTAGGCAGACAAAACGTATTCATAATACTCGTATTGCAAGACCGCGCTAGTTTATCAAGTTAAGATTTATTTTAAATTATTGCTTGTCTTGCAAAACACTTGCAAACCAAGTTACTCACAATCCAAGGTTTGACTGTATTAATGAAGCACTTCTGCCACACTGGTGAAAATAAGCCTTTCCCTCCAAAGGATAGCGACCCTGTCAACATCCAGGTTTACTCACCCAGTCTGTCGTGAAGGGGGCTCCGTTGGCCATCAAAATACGGACCTCGTCATCCTGACCCGATCGGGCAGCTTCTAGAAGCTTTTTCCCCAAATCCACCAGGGACATCTAGTGTTGATAAGGAGATAGTCACTTCCAGCAAGGCACACTTTATCAGATAATGAATCTGTCCATAGCTGCAAGTTAAACAGTATGATACCATAATGCACTAGGCATACAAATATGTATATGTTTATCTATAAACACTCAATATAAATTCAATTAAAAAATGCAAATGAACACAAGTAACAAATCAAATGTAAGTTAACTGTAAGACTCTTCACTTAATGTAGCTCATAATTAAGGGAATTATTTTTGTTGCGTAAGTCAGGACTGACATGTAAAGTTCCAACTGCTCATCCAGGTAAGGGTCGCAGGGTGAGGTGGGGGGGCCGGGGTGGGGCTGCATACCCCAGGCAACAAAGTATGAAAGGTAAGCAAGCCAATCACTTTACAGGGCACACGCTCAATCACAGACTACAGGCAATTTAAACACACCGATTCACTCATGTGCATGTATTGGACTGTAGAGGAAACTGGAGAACCCAGAAAGAACCCAAATGACTCATGGAGGACGTAGAAGCCCCACACACACGGAACATGCGGAATATGTTTTAATTTTAACAATCAGGTATGTACTGTGAAAAGAGAGCGCTTTAAAATACTTGTGACAAGACTAACGACCTCTGTGTTTTATTTTATTATAGCTGCAGAAAGCAAAAACCAAGCAGAAATGCCAACGCCTTTCTGGATAAGCACTTGTGGAAGGTGGGTGGATGATGCCAGGTTGATGGTTTGTTGGAATTAAGGAATCGCTGTTTCAAGACTGAGCTGTTTGGAGTTTTGGGACCCTTTGCTGATGCTTATAACGGGACACGGTTTGGACTGGGCTTCTGTATAGTAACCAAGGCTGACATATGGGAGCTCGGGAAGACAGTTCTGGGGTGTCTTAAAAAATAATTTAGTATTTATGAGTTCTAGGCGGTTCTTTTTCAACTGCCCATTTAAAAAATACAATTCCAAAGGTTAAGTGGTATCATTAAAACCTAAAAAATATGCTTAGATAAAATAAATAAATAAAACAAAATGCCGTACTATATCGACACACTGATGTAATAAACTTTTTGCATAATCCAAGTTTTTGGAAGATGCTTCAAAAATGCTGTTGTCCATTAATGTCACCTTCTAATTTTTTTCCTTGCGGAATCAAACTCGGATTCTTCCTGAACGTCCGAGAAAGGATACGTAAATACTATAATATACACTTCATTAGAAAACCGAAGACCTGGTTGTATGGTTTGCACTGCATAAACAAATGCCTAAATGATTAAGGAACCGCTTTGGCTCCTTAAAATGAGAGCTTTTCTAAGTAACAAAAATAATAGTATTTACAGTTTAGATTTGGATGCTTGTAGGTAATTAAGTTTTATGAACGTCAATATTTGACAAAATATTTTTTTCTGCAATAACATAAAATGTAAGAAAGCATCATAAAATGTACCACTCGATGTAAGTGATCTGGATTTTTCTGAACTGACACAAAATATTCATCTATTGAACATGATTCATTGCACTACAGTCGTGACTGCAGAACAAATGGACTCACACCCAGTCAATGCGGTCAACACCCACGGAAAACACTTCGGGTGGTTTTAGTCTCATTTTTAAATGTACAGAAGACGTTTTGGAATGTTCTTTAATATTTGCTTGGATTCATGATAAGCATGCCTTATAAGTTAATTCAGATTTATTCGGGGCGATTTCGCGTCTGCAGGGAAAGGGGCGCGAAGAAGTAGGCATGCCCAAAGTTGGGTGAATTAAATGACCGTGATAAATGAACCATCCTAGATGCAGGTCCGCTCAGTACCACGACCGGCAGGCGCGGCATCCGAGGCGCGGCCGGGCGGCACCACTTCCCCGCTTTTAAGAGCGACATGCTCACGGCACCCCCTGGTTCACTACAGGCCACCATTTTCTACCACAACAACAACATGAATGCAGGCCCCCCTCCCCCCTTTTTAAACAAATCTAGGAACAAAATGCAATCTCGCGAAAACGTTTTAAACACCGTTAAACACCGGTAACTCCGGAAACCTCGCAAGTTAATGCAATAAACAGGAAATCGGTCGGATGATCGGGGTTCCGGGGGAAGTGGAATTATTTTTGTACCAGCAAAAGAGATCAACTTCCACATCCGGTGGAGCCGCATAAAATACCCCGACACTGACCTGGAAAAGCTTCGTTAATGTCTGACATGTTGACTGCAGCCCTGTCCTAGCCTTACCTTTTTCCGGGTACGGTAAAACAAGCGTGCAGCGTGGCAGACCGCCGGCGGCTCTTAGAGACACGGGGGGTAATTCTTTAATGCCGTCTCTTCGACGCTCAATTTTTTTTTTTACTCAAAGAAAAGTCCCCGTATCCTGCGCGGATGTATACAGAACTGGCAGGGTCACTATTTCCACCACTTCGGCGCGGCAGTCGAATTTGAGTCGCCGTAGCTTTGACGGGTAACCTAGTGCCACTTCATCGGTGGTGGTGCAGTTTAACATTGGATGGCAGTGTGCGATAGTTTTATGGTTTTTTTCGTAGCGTGGTAACAAAGGAGACCATGTTGAAATAAATATGCAGGCGGAGTGATACACGGCAACCATTTTGTGCATGCGCTCTATGGGAGTGTAGGCAAACCGCATTGCTGAGGGGTCCAGTCGCTCTGCCAGATGGTTAGTTATTCAAAACCCCATTGCCGCCCCCCCCCCCAAAAAAAATAAAGTTGGAATCTGGTCTTCATAAAGTATTGGTATTTGAATCATTTTAATCAGTAAACTGGCAAAATAATGCATTTGTTGAAATAACATATGGAGAACATATGTATTGAGAATTAAACCTCATATGTACATTTTTCAAAAGTTTTTAAAAGTCATAGAACACTTACAAATTAACGTGTACACAAAATGACCTGGAAGCGCAGCAAACTTTTCTGCGTTTTCTGACAGCTCGCTGATAAAGTTGGCACGTTTTGAATATGACGTCATGTCTCGTGCGGTAGGACTTTGGGGCTCTTCCGGGAATGAGATGTTCGGGGGGAACCAAAACAAACCATATATTCGCTGCTAGTGACACAACGTATGTATTCCGTTCCTTTAAGATACTCAT
>JAODKF010000009.1:7234010-7257467 GCA_026779585.1 Mormyrus proboscirostris
TTCTGGGAGGAGTAGGGACTAGATGGGGGAGGGAGAGACGGGGCTCACCGGGAAAACATTGTTGTCATTCTGACAGGATCTGGTTATGAATTAAAGTGATACGTTGACCTGCTTTTCTTACATGTTTTTGACGACATTTAATTTTCTCCTTTTTTTGGTGTTCGTATTTATGGCCCAATTAGAGAGTAAGTAAAGCCTGTAGTGTGTGTGGTTCTGCTTTCAGTGCTGTGCGTGTCTTTCATATGTTCTGTCTTGCATAAGAGAAGGTCTCCTGCATGCATTCACGTCCTCCACCAAGAACATGCATCATGCCTGATTTCATCTGAACTGGCCATGCCTGGGCTTGATGTTGTTTTCACTGGGTACCCATGGAAATGAGGTGGAAGAGTTTCAGCTGTTCAGTGCCTGAGCAAGTGGGTCAGACCCCATCTTGTGTCTGCCATGCATTCTTAGGGCTACTCTCCATCCCATAGAAAACATTCTGCGTGGTTTAGAACATCCCCTGTTCTTATTGTATTGCATCTGGACCATTTGGATCTCCTCTTTCCCTTGGCTAATGATAATAGCGGATGTTCTGCACTTCAGAGCTCACAAGAACTGTAACATGGTTAGGGATGGGAAAGGATTTTGATGCATCAGGTTGTGTATTTTTAAAGGTTTTAAGTTCCAGATGGTCATGGAAGTTGACGAAAGGCGATCTTAGGGCTGACGGTTGACTTTTTTGATGGTTTGACTCTCGGTTGTTCGGATGTCCATTGATTGTTTTTCCGTCTCAACACAGGCTGACAAACGCAAGAGGTGCAAAGAGGAAGCCAATGATCACCTGGATGATCACAGGGCAGCAGAACTGGCCTGGAACAAACACAAGCAGCTCAATGAGTCCATCATTGTGGCACTATTCCAGGGCCAGTTCAAGTCCACTGTACAGTGCCTGGTGTGCCACCAGAAGTCACGTACCTTTGAGACATTCATGTACCTGTCGCTGCCCTTGGCCTCCTCCAGCAGATGCTCATTGCAGGTAAGGCCGCTAAGATGTGATACGGTGGATGCTGTGCCTGCAGGTCTGGAAACCGAGCTGTTTTGAAAACCCTCTCTTCACAGGACTGCCTGAAGTTGTTCTCTAAGGAAGAGAAACTGACAGACAACAACAAGGTGTTCTGTAGTCACTGCAAGACACACCGAGATGCCACAAAAAAGCTGGAGATCTGGAAAGTCCCGCCCATCCTCCTGGTGCATCTGAAACGGTATGAACATGATCTGCTGATAAACGGCATTGGTGCCTTATACATACTCCTTTAACATTCATTTAATAGCCTCTTCTGTCTCTTTAAGCTTCTCCTACGATGGAAGATGGAAGCAGAAGCTGCAGACATACGTTGACTTCCCTCTGGAAAATCTGGACCTGATGCAGTATGTCATCGGGCCAAAGCAAGGCCTGAAAAAGTACAACCTCTATGCCATGTCTGTGAGTATGCGCGCCTTCAGTTCGAGTTAGAGTCCAGCCGACACACTGACTTTCAGGTCGCTTCTCGCGCCTTATGCAGTGGAGTTTGACGGTAAATTTCCCCATGAAACAGAACCACTACGGGGGCCTGGATGGTGGCCACTACACGGCCTTCTGCAAGAACACGGCCAGGCAGCGCTGGTTCAAGTTTGACGACCATGAGGTGACCGAACTCTCCACGTCCTCCGTCAAGTCTTCTGCTGCCTACATTTTCTTCTACACATCATTGTAGAAGGAGCCGGACAGAGCGGACATTAGCAGACCTCTACTCAAGGTGATGGGACAGAGGTGCAAAGGTCCATCATGTTGCATAGCACCTCCACGCACGGTAGAAGCTTTGATGGTCACCGGGTGATGTTCTTCTCACTGATAGTGCGCATGACTCGTGCTGTCAGTGACTGATCTGCATAGTTTTGCCTTCACTAACTAACATCACTCAGAATTTCAAAGACCCTGGTTCTTTTTATTGCTGGGATCCCTTAATTTTCTTGTTTTCAGTTCTGATGGCCTTATCTGACCTTATGGTTCCCTGTGCTGTGAATACATTGGATCAGATAAAAATATAGAGTTGTATGTATTGCACATACCTACTGCAGATGTTGCACATTAAACCTGGATAAGCATTACAAAGTGCTGATCGTTTTATGGGGAGTGAGAATTTTGTTTCATCTGTTGAGGAGGGAACTCTGGGGACCATGTTTTTGCAGTATGACGACAATTTTTTTGTCTTCATTTGGAGTGTTTGCGTTTCCCTTTCAAAGAAGGGGCTCAGCTCAAAGAAGAATATGAAAGATTATTTTGTAACACTTTACCTGAAGGGGTACAAGTTACTTAGTAACTCAGTTACTACTTAAGTACAAATCATGAACAAATATTATACCTGCATGAAATACATGAACCGTTATGATTGGTTAATGATGAACATGGGAAAAGTAGGTAACTAACTCTTAGTTTCTGGTTAATTAATACATTAAGTAAGAGTGTACTACTACATTATCTGTTCCCCCTCAGTTAAAGTGTTACTGACTAATTAAAATTTTCTGAAATCTTTTTCTTTTTAAAAAGATTTTATGTACACTTTTCCAGGTAAGGCTGATGTGAGAGCAGGGTGAATATTTTAAGATGGGTTCCCTCCTTACAAAACATTACTACAATTCTTAATCTTCAAAATTCCTCAGAAATTAAAAGCATTTTTGTTTTTGAATACGGTTTTGGGTTTTAAAATGTTTATGCTCCATTAGAGCAAGTAAAGTCCACAAATATGAGGAGCTTTCAGGGAGACTTAAGGAACATAGTTGTTTTTTTTTTCCTTCATTTTTTAACTGTTATCCTCTCAGTATGAAAACAGTTATGTTCTGTTTATCCATTATGTATGTAATCTGTTTCTTTAAATGCTGTGAAGGTACTTTCAATTTTTAATATATACACTAATATTAGACTGGGAAAAATGAATATGCTGTGTAATTTTTCTGAATAACTGTTTCTGTTGCAAGTCCACCAGGTGGCGCTATTAGTAATGTGTTAGGGTCTGGTGTGTTGCTAACTGCTGCTCAGCATGTATCCATATGTAAATGGTTTTCTGCTGTGGTTCTGTGTGCTGGGAGATATTTGAAGATGTTCGAAGAAGTTCAGGCATGTACAGTACAGCTTGATTGTACGACACCCACGACACCAGTCAGGAAGTGAGTGACAGAAATGGGTTTTTTTTTTTTGCCAAGCCTACCATAACCTTCCATTATGTCAAGTTGGGACCCACACGTTCATGTAAACACATTATTTTTAGTTCACAACATCATTACGTGGGGGGTGGAGTCACAGGTCTGCAATTACAGGCCAGTGCAGGTCCTGGTGGCGGCAGAGCAGGGTGTAGGCATCGGAGGACTGAATTAGATGCTCCTGGACGTCGCTCACAGCTGTGTCGCCAAGCGAGTCTTCGAGACGTTATTTTCATCTCAGAAGTAAAAATCCCAAAGATGGCGTTACATTTTCTGTAAAGCGGTTCAGGAGACCGTTGTGAATGTGAAGAGAAGCAAAGAGCTGAAGGCTCTTATTTGTATTTTGGGGGCTGGACTGTAAAGTTAAGTTTGAGGATATTTAGGTACTTGGGCATTTTGTAGAATATCCTTGCTGGTAGGACACATGTATGAGAAGGGGATTCCGAGAGGTGTAGAAATGGAAAGCATAGAGAGGCACTCTTGGCCATGGGGAATAAAGAACGGGTACTGTTTGAGATGCAGATTCAGCAACTCTGGGGGGTCTGCTCTGGGCAGTGAGCATCACGGTGTCCTGTCTCACCCCACATTTGGGACACAGTAGGCAGTCTGCTTGGGTCAACACATCAGGCTGGTCAGTCAGCCTCAGAGAGTCCTGTCATCATGTGGGGAAAAGAAATCCTGACTAGACACTCAGACTTAACGTTCATTTCTGCAGGTGTCCTCTATTCCATTGATTTTCTTATGGGTGGCCTGGCTTAGGAATGTTGGCCTGAGACTGCAGTGTAACAGGTTACTGTCGGCACAGAGGCCCCCTGACGTGATGAGGTGGTGGGGTTGTGGAGGGTGTTCAAGAGGACGAGCCGCATCCCCTGGGCGCCCTTGCTGACTGCTGCCATCAGACTGCGGCTATAGAGTACATGCTGCCACCCTCATTTTCCATCAGACCCACCACTCCAGCCAGACCTCCTGCATGAGTCTCAAGAAAGTCTCAAGCCTCAGGTTCTCTGCCCGGTCCTCGGAGACCCCCACACGTTGTCGCTTATACTGGAACTTGGGAGGGAGAAAAACGTGGACCGCCGGGGGGGGGCAGAGGAACGGGTCGAGAAACACTGCTGTAGAATATCTGGCCAAATAACATACAGGTTTATACCCTATATTCCTGATAAGGATTCTCCAATGAATAAGAATGACCTGCATCCAATCACAGCAGATAGCTGAACACTGAATTATTGGCCTGCGTGGTCATTCTGATTTTTTTTTAACCCTAAGCCATGGAGGAGGGGTGGCAGAGGACAAGGGGGAGAGCAGCCGAGTTAAAAGCCACCAACGTGACTGAGAAGCCCTGGAGAGGAGAAGAGGATATTCCCTGGCTGACAGCCGTGTTGCTGATGCCTGGCCAGCCTTCAAATGATGACTCCACGTCCATAGTAGCTGTGTTACCTGCTGTACCGTGGTGCTGGGTAGGGGGTGCCTGTTGTAGTCAGGCTTCCAGCACAGAAGACCTGGAACTCCTCTGCAGTATGGCTGGCAAAACTGCACAGCTACCCACAATGCCCTGCTCCAGCTGCCGCTTTAGTCAGTATGTCCTGCCTACAGCAGTCACTTTGTGAAGCTGACCGGCAGGCTGCAACGTCCCGAATACACCGAGCAGCAGAGAAACATCCAAATCATGGTAAACCTCCATTTCCCCTGGAAACTTACAACCAAGAGCCACCCACATGCCTGCTGAAAGCCTGCCATTTACTGCAGAAAGAGGGGCAGCCACTTCAGCTAGGCTCCCCTTGGAATCACTCAGCAGGCCAAAAATATCACTAACAAACCTTGAGTAAAAATCTTAGTCAACTACACATAAAAGACTGAACATGTACAACCTAACATTTCTTCACTGACATGGTTTTTCACAGGCAGTAGATTCCAGTACAGTGTTTTTGTTTACCAAAGGAAAAAGGTTTACTTATATACAACCTAGCAACGGTGTCTTAGCAAACTACCAAGAGTTAATTTTATACATTGTTTTCATTATGTAATCGTCACACATTTTGGCAGGGCTAATGTAAGCAGCAAAATTTAAGGGCTCTATTGCTGTACTATGCAAAAATCTGGTCGAAGTCCATATCTAAATCCCATACAGCACGTGAAAATTGCAGTTAACAAGCGGCATCGAACCAACCTGAAGGACCTGGAACAAGGCTGCCATAAAGAATGAACAAAAATCACTCCTGAGCAATTTAAAGAGCCGGTAGCTATTTACCCCCAAAATAGTGCGATTGCAGCAAAAGGTGGCTGTACGAAATACTAATTTTTCAGGATTTGCTGGCAAATATTTTGACTGTGAATTTACTGTGAGAGACTCAGTTTATACTAAAAAATACTGACAGGAAGATATCTATCGTACCAGTAAATCTGACCATTTTAAGGATTTAATACCTTTCCACAGCTCTGTAATTTACCTTTTATAAGCAAACAGGTCCACATAATCAAATGTAACATTACACATTACAGCACTAAATCATCCGTCCACCCATCCATCCAGTACAAGGCTGCATGCTGTAGCTGCTGAAGCTTGTCCCATGCAAAGGGCAGAAGGCAGGGAATGCTCGGCGGACGGGACGTCTGCCCATTGACACACATACATACAGTATTTCAAAGGCATGAAATTAGGTGAATGGGTCTCTCTAAACTGTGATGCACTATTAATTATTAATTTAGTTAAAAAAATATGTGCATTTGCTTATAAAGACATACACGGGGCAAATTTATGCACGATTCTGTCTGCATCACTCAGAATCATGCAACACACCTCCGTTTTCCAGACAGTAAGAGTAGAGGACGTGTTTACTTTGTCTTTTAGCCGCTTGTATGTCAACGGTGAAAGAATGATCCCAGAATGTTGCTTTTCAATCCAAGACTTCACTGACTGTCCGCAACATACCCACTCAGCGGTGAAACAGAACATACCAACTCCGTCTTGTCTGAAAATTACCCAAAACCTCTTCTATGCCACTGAAGTGGCATATTGACCATATTTACTTTTTTATCTTAATAATTTAAGAAATATGTACAATTAAGCCATTTAGTGATTTTTGTGTACTAGAAGAAAGAAACCGATGTCCATGTTGTTATTCCCAATTTTAACACTAGATGTCACCGGATGCTTGCCTGCCATCCATTCATTCATCCATCCATCGCTCATCTAGATCTGGGTCCCGAATGCATTTTACTTTAACATTAGCCCATAATGAAATTCCGCCAATATATTACATTGATGTTCAGAAGCTGAATACAACCTCAACATTTGATTTCAAAATTGTTAATTTTTTTTCGTTTTTATTTAAAGGTAGTATTAATTTAGAACAAAGATGCCTATCAAATGGAATGCAGACTTTTTTAAATTAAAACTTCTGGAAACAGCCAAAAACCACTTCATTAGTGTCTTTATATTGTATAATACAACTGTGTTGTATATTGTACAATCCAACTGTATTTTATCCTTCTTACGTAAAGCAATTTGAATTGTCTCATTCTATGAAATTTGCTTTATGTAACATCATGTCTTCTCCAACACCAATTTTCTTCCACTATCTTTCCGGTAGTAAAGTTTATAAAAAATGTTGATGACTCCTCAATAAAGCCCCCCCCATTTAGTTTAGTCAGCTTACAGCCTTTTTTTCTTCTTCAACAAGAATCTTTCCATTGCTAGATTTGAGAGGGGAAAAAGCTTATCAATGACAGTCATCTTAAATGGTGCACAGTGACCGTTTAAAGATCACCATCAGGGTGGCCACCTTTAGTCACCTGGCTGGTGAAAGATTTTCAATTCGATACAAGTGTGCACACACATTTACAATTATGTAATTGTTTTATTATCTTGTAAATAGTCTGTAGGGTTTGCAAACTACCCTGAAACTTTTGATGTAGCTGATTTTAGGTTTATAATGGAATAATAAAGATTTGCCATAAGATTTCTTGCATAAGCCTGAGAGTCTGAAAGCGCGAGTGTCACGTCAGATGCATGAGAGCTGGCACCCCTGATTATATTACCATAAACAAACGCAGACTATAAAAGGCTAGATTATGACAGGGGACAAAGGGGAATAAAATTGTGTAAAATCATGTTATTCATTTTCAATACACTTCTCGGTCATACTGTAAAGTTATTTTGAGCAATCCTGGTAAGTTTCTTGCATGGATCTGACCCTGTGACAATCTCCCGTAGCATCTAATGACTCAGACCTTACACACGCAGAGACAGCACATTCACAAAGATTTATGCTCCAATAACTATGCTTAACCACCTTATTTACAGCAAACGAGTTGTTGCCCTTGACCCCAGACAAAAGTTGGGTCAGCTGAGTTTCAGGGGAACAAGACTGTCAGAGAACAGCAACAGTTTACAGAGGACTGGTTATGCTGGTCCGCACTCGCAGTCGAATGAGAGGTCAGCCTTATACTTCAACCCGATATCAAAGACGAAAGATGCAGGTACACACGAAAGCTACATGGTTCTCAGTGAGTAAAGGCTATGGCAGGAGGGGTTGGCGGCTAACGTAGAGCAGACAGACCCCAGACACGAGTCTGTACCCACTCCATCTAAAGGTTATTAACGATTTTATGACTTATCCTGATCCTAGTTTTGACAATCCAATATCGATTCACAAAATCCCAGGATTGATGTAGCTCATTTATACCTTTTCCCCATGACTTTGAAAATATTTTCGCTTAATTTTACTTGTATTGGTCCTCGTATCCTAAATGTGGCGCTACTGTCTCTCTCACCTACAGGAGGGCTGCAAACCTGTGGATCCCACAACCCTTATTTGCGCCACCCTATCTTGCTACCTTACCATTGCCCATGAAATTATTCCAAATTAGAGATGTCAAAGCACTGTCCCTGTACCATAGACGAGTCATCGAGGGGCAATTTTCACTCAAATCACCACTTCGTCGGGGGCATGTGGAAGTACGCTTTGCGGGAAAGAAATTCAACCTTGGTGACACCCATGCATGATGTGGCATAAAAGCTCATGAAGCTGATGAGGGAAGGAATGAGCAAGTGTGCAAGGAAGGTAGCACAGGCAAAAAAAAAAAAATGGAATTGGGACACACTTGCATCCTCGATGACTTACCATCCTCCACCTGTACGTATGAAGTCATCACACAAACTTTACTTCAGTGATGACTTCATATGTACCAGGCAGAGCATGGTAAGTCATCGAGGATGCAAGCAAGCAAAGTGCATTTGTAATTTTGACACTGACAGAGGCAGTGATATAGAATCGTTAGCTTGTGAATTGAATTGGAATTGAATTGCAACGGGGCATCTGTGCCAATACCCAGCTCTTTAAAATATATCAACAAGTAATGTTAATCTAATCTTTACCATACTGTGCAAACCTTACTGTACTAATACATAACTTATCTATATACAATTCAATCAAATATTTGTCTATTCCAGCAAAATTCTATACCGAATAATTCCCTGTCCGTGAAACAACCAACTGACAAGTGTGTGACGGGTTTGCCACAGTCTGGAACAGACCCCACAGCGTCTTCATCCAAAGACACTTTTGTACACAATCAAAGGACATGCTTCCTGTCACAGGGTGGCTCCAAAAAGACTGATGGCATTAAGCATTTTATATTTTATTAAATGATATACAGTACAAAAGGAATACAGTATTATCCCCATAATACGGTTCACATTTCCCCTGCATAAAATATTCTACCTTTAATCCATTATGTTCGTGCCAAATAAATGTATCTATAAGATACACTAGATTAATTTGTTCGTACGACACTTGAATGACAGAAGTGATAATAGTACCTTTGTAACATTAAAAATGCACCTAATAACATTTTCTTTTTTTTTTGGTGGACACAGTTTCATATAGACTTCAACACGTTAAAATTACATACATTGTACTGTAAAAGTTGCATTGCAATCTGCCCTTATTTTACAAGATTTGAAATCCACTTTAATAGCGTGTACCACAAATGCCATAGTTATTACTACATTTTTTTTTTACATTGTTTTTACATTTCTTTTTAAAAATCAGCAGTACATTCTGCCGAACAAATTCTTGCAGTCTAAATGTAGACAGGTTCTCTTCGAAACCTGCCAATGCACTTTAAATTGCTTTTGTTTTATACAAGGCAACGTCTCATAATTCATAATAAATACTATAACCATCTATACAATGAGATTGTACCAGTTGTTAGCCCCTTCATATGCTAATAGCAATATATAAACTTGAAGAAAAAAAAAAAAAAAGGTCTTCAAAGTTGCCCCCCAGGTACATATTTAAAAATCTTCATGGTGATCACGTTTGCTCATTTGTTATTCTCTGCCAAAACACAGGCAGAAAATGTATAGATACAGGTGTTTATTGGAATGAATACCTTTGCCTGTTTCGAGGTCCGGCTGACCGACTTAAGCGTACGTTTTGCACCGTCTGCATCTGCGAACTGAAGCAAGCAGGTGGAAGCGCGGCAATCTGACCGCGCGCGTTTCCATTCCGCGCAGGCGGCCTCACAGCATCAGCCGCATCGAGTGCTTCTGCTCTTTGGTGCCGCTTCCCAGCGGAGCAGAACCATCCGGCGCCTCGTCTGGACTCAGCGCTGCTTTGTCAGGCGTGTAGTCGTTCCGCTTTAGATCTGACCAGACATAAAAATTTATTATTTAAGAAACGGGTAAAAAAAGGACTAAGAATTATTCTAATGCAGAGTAATAACTAAAAACTACAAAAGTTACCTACCAGGAAGCTTCAGTTTTCTGCAGCAGGAATTACAGTGATGTTTTGCTCTGAAATTTCTTATTGCATCATCTCCCAGATTTGCAGGTCCAAACACCATGTCATATGACCTCGGGGGAGGAGGGGTATATGCATTAAATTCTAATAAGAGTGTTAACCGTTCCCTTATAGGTCTCACTGTTTGAGGTCCGACTGCCATCTGTGGACTGAGACAGAGGGTGTCCCATTTGTTGTGGTGTCAGGGAGGATGTCGTCCTACCTTTGAAACATTCCAGGTTACATTCTGTTATATAATGTCTATTGCAGAGTTTATGGCGTGCTGCTTCCCTAGTGGAACTGTGTAAAAGGTTTCTGTCGACATGTTAGGAAAGCGGTATCCCATCACATGCAGAGCTCTATGGGAAGGTGCAGGTAAGGAACGTTCATGATTTCTTCTGCTTTGATCCCTGGGCCACATAGATACTTACCCCTTTTCGCCACTTTTTATCACAGATGGATCAGTCAGTATCTCCCCAACACCTAGAAAGACACGCCGAAGGTGATATTGTCAAACTGCCCGATGTACAAAGTCCTCCCATCTGACATTTACGCATAAGTGCTCAACGATCTCTATCGCAGTTCTCTCTTGACCTTTTGCCCTATGGGCAAAGATAAATCAAGATAAATCAAATTGTACCTTGTAAATCCAGAACCAGCAGCTCTCCTCTGGTGTACTCGTACGTCCAGTGGCTAAAGGCTAGCATGGTTTCTTCCAGCAAGTTTGTGGGGACAATCTCGTCCCCGTTGTTGTTGTTGAACTTCCTGAATTCTCCAGTGATGCACTCTTCGATGGCAAACCACTGACCAGCAGAATGACAGTACAACAGAAACACTTCCAGGAACCTATGGGAAAGTGGAGGAAGAAAAATAGGCATGCTTTCAGATCAGAGTGCTTTTTGGGGAAGGGGGATCCAGCTATTAAAGTCAAATTACCTGGGAGAATAAGGAATAGTCTTCGGTTTCATTTGGTTGAAGGCAAAAGTCAGTTTCTGAGCAGCTCTCTGCTGCTGAATTTCCTAAATTGGGGGAGGGGGGCAAGGGAAAGAAAAAAAGAAAGAAAAAGAAAAAGATAAATAAAAATCAGTGAGGTTACAGTGTGGCCTTTGTCACCCATTAGCATTAACCTTAGACAACCTGAGCCCCCAATGGTGATCTTTACTTGATGCATCATTCCTGCAGAATGTTCTTATCTAGCTGTTTTCTTATCTGTTGTTTTCTCTCCACATCCACGACCAATACAAAGGGTATGAAAGTGACAGAAACCGCAGCCTCTTACCATGAGCCCTCCTTGATTTCTTCTGACCGCAGCACAACAGAATGTTTTTAAAATTTTATTTGACCAACTTGTTACATCAATGGTCACGTGACCATGTCTTAACCGGTGGGTTTTGCTGCATTTACAAGCCTCGACTCCCTGCTCTTCCACGACGTGGAAGGAGCTGGCTGATCTCTGGCCGATTACAAAGTACAGGTCCTCTACATTCATGAAGATGAAGTACATTTGCTGTTGCTGCGGTTATGTTTTTTAAAGTGCAAGGTGAATAAGGACAGTTCCGTGAGGACAAGACTTAAAAATAGCACATTCCAAATCATAAAATGTGGAAAAAAAACAGCAGGTTCTTTTATGAATAAATCAATCAGAGGAAGGAAAGGGAGGACTGTTTGATATTGTGGAAACATTTTTCCACATGAAGAAAATGCATGAAAATCCACTGAATTTTTCAGGAATTTCTAACTGAAGCATCAATACGGAATACAAATCAAAACATAACGTATCAGAAATATTTCCAAAGCAAATCTCAGAAACTCCATCATTCTGTTCCATTTCTCCAGATGAAAATGATTCTCGTATTTTAAATGTGAAAATGAGGCCAATTTGAATGATGGAGACAAAACAGAATACAAGTGTTTGACTGCAGACAGATGCAGGCCGCCCACTCCGTCGTCATGACAATGTGCAGGGCGCACTGTCACCTACCCTGAGACACAGGTGCAGCACAGTGTCTTCCTTGTAGACGCTCTGCCAGGTGTTGACCACCTCTGGCAGGAAAGACTTGACGATGTACAGGTGGCCTGGTTTGAGGATGTCATACTCAGACCAAGTGCAGAGCACCTTGAGTGCCCTCCGTAGGCCGCCGCCCATCTCTTCTTTGCTGAGGAACTCTATCTTTGCACACAGTCCCCTCTGGGACCAAGAGGACATGCTGTTGTTGATGGTGTTTGGGGAGCTCTCCTCCAGCCGGTATACTGTGATGGGCTCTCCTGGGGAGGGGGGGGGTGGCACACCACAGACCAGTGAGACTGAGGACCTAAATTGCAAACCAAGAGCAAGACTAGGACTGGACTTACCTCTTGGGGGCACAGGGGTGAATGGAATGCTCTGAGACAATCTCATCAGGTTATTGCGCTCAACAGCTGGAGGACACACAGAGACAGGGGCGTATTTTTAAGAGTTTCGCCAGAAAGAATTAAAAGTAAAAGTCATGAAATATTTCGTTGGCTTCCTCACCTGAATATTGGTAACTTGTGTCCATAGGCTTGAAGGGGGAACCAATGGCTGCACAATAGCAAAATAAAACAAATGTAAACATACAATGACTGCTGAGCTTCTTACGCCCCTCATACTGGCCAGCTGAAGACTGCAGCAGAAGTCGCCACTAGGTGGCACACTGAGCTTCAAAACAATTCTACATAACATGCTGTTTCACACGTGTTGCTGTGTGCAAAAGAGCTGAATTTATTCACTTACAGTCCTTCCTGCCTGCCAGATGTGTGTGTCTTGACGCATAGAGGCCTGCTGGGGCTGTAATTACATAATACAGCGAAATGTTACACTATTAAAATACCATCCTCGGCCATAAACTGGTGAACGTTGATGAGAGCGATAACATGAGCCATGTTCCGCTAGTCGGCCATTTATTCCTGGCGCAGGTTCACCAGGTCTGTAAACCAGTCAAGCATGGTACACCAGCTTCCCCACTCAGGTCCAGAAGACCTCCACTCGAAAACACCTCGTAGGCTAACGGTTCCGCAAGGCCCAAAGGCCAGTCTCCAGAAATAGAACAGGTTATCCGAGGACAGTGAGCTACCTCTGCGGTAGGAATGCCTACTTGTATGCGCTAAAGAGGATTTTAACTGTGCAGTTCAAAGGAAGCTTCCGGCTGGGCGAAAGTTAGCATCCGATAGGAAACAAAACAGAATAATAACATAAGAAATTTACAAACAAGAGGAGGCCATTCAGCCCATCAAGCTCGTTTGGGGAGACCTTAACTAATAGCTCAGAGTTGCTAAAATCTTATATTTACGCACTGTGTATAGAAGTGTTTCCTCAAATTTGTTTTAACATGTTCTCCTGCTAATTTCCACTTATGGCCACGAGTTCTAGTACTTAAACTAATATTGAAATAGCCATTTAGCTGAAATAGCATCTGGACCTGTTAGAATATTGTATACCTGGATCATGTCCCCCCTTAGTCTCCTTTCCTCAAGACTAAACAGATTCAGCTCAGCTAACCTCTCCTCATAAGACATTCCTCTAAGACCAGGAATCATTCTCATAGCCCTCCATTGCACCTTTTCCAAGGCAGCAATGTCCTTTTTAAGGTATGGTGACCAAACCTGCACACAATATTCTAGGTGGGGTCTTACCAAGGAATTATATAAATGTAACATCGCCTCCCTTGGCTTAAACTCCACATACCTAGATATCCCAACCCAACATTCTATTGGCCTTTTTTATTGCTTCCCCACACTGGCGAAAGTGGGACATGGAAGCATCAACATAGACACAGAGATCTCTCTCGTAATCAGCTACCTTTATTTCAGTGGAAGCCATAAAATATCTGTACTTTATATTTCTGCTCCCTGCATGGATCACCTTACATTTATCTGTGTTAAATTTCATCTGCCAAGTATCAGCCTAGTCGCTAATTAAATCCAGATCCTGCTGTAGCCTCTCTGCTGCTAGATCAGTATCTGCTACACCACCCACCTTGATGTCGTCTGCAAATTTAACCAGTTTACTGTATTCATTGGTGTCAATATCATTAATGCAAATTAGGAACAATAGTGGTCCTAAAATTGAACCCTGCAGTACCCCAATATGAACGCTGGCCCACTATGACATTGTGCCTCTAATAACTACTTGCTGCTTCCTGTCAGTTAACCAGTTTTCGATCCAAGCTGCCACAGTTCCTGGCAGACCTTAGTTCAAAGGCCTTCTGGAAATCTAAGCAGATCACATCGTAGGCCTTTTTGTGATTTCACTTGTAGCTTCCTCAAAAAACTCAAGTAGATTCAGAATGGTGGCCACTGAAAGCCAGGCCACACAGGGGGTCCACGACTGACCAAACACTCTTTGGTTCTGGTTGTTTAGGCCACAAGAGAACACATTCCAAACAAGACACATAACATCTTACCATTTAGGGGGTCCTCACCAGGAGCTCTGCATGGAAAGACAGTAAAAATTCAGCATTAAAACACACCAATACAAAAACAAGCTTTTTTGGTTTTTTCTTTTACATCAGAGATATCAATGAAATACAAGTTCAAACTTCTGTAGAGCCATGTACAACAGTGGCAAAAACTACAAATCCTGTAATTCTATGGAAAAAAACTTCTAATTCTGGAGCCTGGCCTGCCAAAACCAAGCTGCTATGGATCTAGCAGGAAGAGATGAGCTCCTGTTTCCAAATAGAATGGAGCGGGTAGGTGGGGGAGATGGTGGTAAAATCACACTAAATGCTGTAATAGCTGCATGTGGCTTAAGGGCTGGTCGCCATCATACTGGCACTGCGGCAGGGGACAGGCGGGTGCTGGTGGCTTTGCACAATTTTGAGGGGCGACGCTGACCGTCGCTCGGACAGGATGCATTTCATGTGTCAGGTGAGTACTTACAGACTGCTGGCTTGGCCTGATTTGCCTTGCACCTGCTCCTGCATATTCGGGAGAGAAGGGAAGAAGGGGAGAAAAAAAAAAAAAAACTTTCATTCAAAAATGCTGACAGGAAATGCAGCATGGGGTCACACAGGGTCACACAGGGTCCCACAGGGTCCCCGGAGGTGCGTGTGTTGCCGCTGCCTTTATTGGTGTTCTGATGGGCGAGCTGAAGCTTACCAACACTAAGGAGGCCCTCAGGTCCTCGTGGAAGATATCTTCAGCAGAAACTCGACTGCATTCCTTCCTGTTCTGTGCTGAACCTGCAAGTATCGAACAGAAAAAAAACACACCCATAAGAAACATCCCTGATACAATTCCTGTTATTCACACTCTCGGGCTTCCAACAGAAGAGGGCAGTAATGAATCACACAAACCCATTTCAGGACGGAGAGATTCAGGACTCCTATCAAACTCTGTGAATCCGGCATATGAATTCACGGTCCTCATCTGACCCTCTAGTTGACCCTAAAGGACAGCAAAATGCATAAAATTATGTACCTCACCTTCTCCTTCATGATTTAAGAGATTTAAAAATTCAAGTAAATCTGTAGCAAAATTAATATGTGTACACACAACATATATAAATAAATAAACAAATAAATAAATAACTGACCATTTCATTGATCCTCTTGCATGGACTAAGTTGCCTATTTCCAGCAATGACATCTTTGGAGAACGATCTCTGAGGCTCCAAGTTATCTTTGTGACCTTGGCCATGAAGAGAGACAAGTTAGTTGTTCTGCCAGGGAGCGGGCTAGGGCACCAACTGATCAAAATGGAGAAAGTATTTTTAAAAACAAAACGGAACCGAACCCAAAAATGAAAAACAAAGGGCAGAGGATACAACACGATGACAGACCTCAGATCAGGATTTTGAACAATGCCAGTGGAATCAAACCACCCACACCTGTCGTGTGTGAAATCCACCACCCTCTACATGTGTACATGTGACATTTACTAAAAAATACAAAGCAGGGGGAAAGTCAGCCTCTATCACCGAATGTTTTTAAACACAGCATGGTGGTCCTGACAAGCGGAAGAGGACGGGGAGGGACAGAGCAGATGGTTACATCAACAGGCAAAAATGGGTGCTGATCTGGGACCAGAATGGCTCCTCTCTGTTTTTTGCAGTTTGGCTGGGTGCTGACCTCCTATTCTTTACTCGAGCTCTCGGCCTGCTCGCCTTACGAGGTGTGGAAGTGCCAAACACAAACCTGTGAGCCAGCAGCTTCTCAGTGCAGCAACCCCTACTACCACCTCCCACCCAAAATTAGCAGCTTATGTTCCTTTTCCAACCGTCTCAACTAGATGGAAAACTGATGAAGCCAAATAAAAAGCTGCTGGAGCACAGGCTTCCCACACAGGAAGTTCACCAGGAAGTGAGTCTGATATCCCCACCCGAAACAAACACTAAAAATGATTTACTCTGGATGTGGACCTTCGGCCGTTCATACAACTGCTCCCAAACATTTACTGGCATATTCAAAATAATAAAATAATAAAAAAAGATTATGGCCCCCATTATCAACGTGTTAAGTTTTTCCATTTTTAAATGGGGCTGCACATCTCAATCCTTAGTCATCACGAATTTACCCATGACTTCAATTACAGGGCGTTGCATGAAAGATTTACTTTAAAAGTTGAAAAACAAATGACATTAAATAGGAACAAAAGGAACACACGATTAATCCCAGCACCCTCCACACAAAGCCAGACAGCTTGAGCAAACAGTTTGTGACGCAAGGCAGGAGGAGTAGAGGAGTAGAGGAGGAGGCGGCCTCATTCCGCAGTGCGATCCGTTCACCACCGAAGAGGAGCAGGTGACCTGCAGCCAAGCACGCAGTTCAGACAGGTCAGAGCCAAACCTCTCGCTCTGGCCGAGGACCGTAGCTTCTGTAGGATTCCTTTACCGCAGCGGTTATGCTTTGTGTTCTCAGCGGATCTCTCCCCGTCCTGGAGGGTCCTCTTAGGCCGGACGGCCGGGGCCAGGTCACAGCCCGGTAAGGGGCTGCTCCTCTCCTCCCGGGATGCAGGGCCCCCATGGGCGACGGCCTCATCATTGCAGAACGCCTCGTTGACGTACCCCCCCCCCTTAGCACGCAGCTCCCAAGGGGAAGGAGGAGGAGGAGGAGGAGGAGGAGGAGGAGGAGCAGCAGCATCGGGGGCAGTCGTAATGATGACAACGCTGGGGAACATGCACTTGCTGTTCGGACACTTACCAACAAACGCCCCAAATTCGACCGTAGGGCTCCCAGGTGGGACGTCCACGTGCCCCTCATCTGGGGAATCGCCGCCAGGGCCATCTGGCTGAGATGGAGTGCTGACAAAAAATTGTGCGGTTGGGGAGGGGACGTCAGGCGGGCTAAGGGATAGGGGGACACCCCCGGACTCTTCGGGAAGGGCCAGCCTGTCCCCATCGACGGAGTGCCCCCCCGGCTGCAGATCAGGGTGAGATGTCCCACTCTGGCCTAAGACACTTTGCGAGGTACCATCCTCCAGGCAGTCTGTGTTCCTCGGGCGGAGGTCCGGCCCCAAACCCCGCTCAGCCATTTCCCGAACTTCACAACTGGACAGGGAGTCAGGAATTTTGCCACCACCCTGCATGAACGATGACCCGAGGTAAGCCCCTATGCTGTGCTTCATGCAAGCAAACGACTTTGGCTGCGTTCCTACGTCCACCAGGTTGGGCCCGAGGTTCTTGGACACGCTGAGCTCTCGACTGATCTCATTGTGGACTTTATTGACCTCTGAGGCCCTCTGGGCGGTCAGAGCCTTCAACGTGTCCACCGTCAGGGCAGACAGGTCTTGCAGGTGGCCAATCTGAGAGTCTAGTGTGTGAAGAGAGCGTTTTATAAAGTTCACCCTGTTGCCAACCTCCTTCAGCTGAATGCACATGGTTTCAACCCTGAAAAGAATGTCAACATAAATCCAAGGTGTCACTGACACAGTCAACATCTCAGAAATATGAATAAGAATCAACGTCTCTCTGCTACACACACATACAGAGTGTTTTTAACACCACAGCACTGTCAACAGATACATGAATTCTTTGCATAGTTCCCGGAAGGAAATGCTCTACGGTCCTGCTTTCAGGAAGGCAGCTTCAAGAAGACGCACCTATCCGAGGTCACCCGGATCCGTTCCTCACTCTTGGAGTGAAACTGGTCATCCTTTTCTTGGAAGTACATCTCCACACACTGCTCTTCAAAGTCGTGCAGCTTCTTTTGATCTTCTTCCGTTAGAAAAAGTTCTGAGGCAGGGGAAGGGGGGGGGTGAGTAATAAAAATTAGACAATGAGAAGGTCCCCTTAGAATTGAAAAATCGACTCAAACGGCCTTATGGGCCCCCATGTATGTCCACAAAGATGGACATCATCCATACTTGGTCCATAGGTCCTACTGTCCTTCTTCCGCTTCCTGCAGATGCAGGAGAAGAGAGCAGCCAGGTGACTGAGTAAGATGAGCGGCGGGGGGAGCACCGGCCTCTCGTGGTATGCCAAGACGAAATGGTAACGCTGGTACTTCCACACCAGGTTGGACATGGATTTCATTTGGAAGTACACATTGCTGCAAAGACAGAGCAGAATCGCACTCGGTGCTCAGTCGTCGAACACTGATTTCGCGGACAGACCAAACCAGATTGTCTGAAATCGAGAAGCTTACTTGAAGAAAGCGATGAGAAGGTTCACCATGAGAATATATTGAACAAAGAGGTAGACAGCTTGCAGCAGTGGTGTCAGCCACACCCCCGGCGCACACAGGTTATGCACCTCAGAGTTGTTTGCACAGACTGAGGGGAAATCAGAATCCGCTTTATTTGCCAATTGTGTTGGGGCACACAAGGAATTTGGTTCTGGCTGCTAGAGACTCCTTAGTACACAGTAAGCAACACTGTACAAACAATAAATTACACTATACAAGACTATACGCTATCAAATTTAAAATATACACACATGGGCAACACTGTACAAGTATAAGGCGCGAAAGCCAATGAAAATGAAATAGCTGAATTTGATATTGTTATTCATTTATATTCCCATCCTCAAAGACATTTGTTTTCATATATAGCCAAACTTGGGCGGCCCTTACCATCAATTTCATAAGCATACACTTCACCATACATCATCCAGTAAGGCTGGAAGACGACGTCCTTAGCCAGGGTCCACGTTGCATTTTCATTTGGGTACAAAATGGCTTTTCGAGGAACGCCATAGCTAAGGAGGACCACTGCCATGATGACAACTATGTAAAACATATTGGCAACCTGCAGCGGCATCACAGACAGACGGAGGGGTTCAAGTTACCGGTTACTGTGAACAAAGGCCATTTACAAAACACACACCTGTATTGGTTTACGATGCCATTACAAGGCCATTAATTAGTTACAAGATGAATGTACTGTAGCCTTTTACTGTCACACGTTAATTACTCATTAATTGCAGTTATAATTGAGAAGGTACAATACAGCGCTTTTTTTTTAGCACTATAAACATTAATATTTAAATGCTATGATACAATGTATGACATAATGCAGGTAGAATCCTTTTTCAATGGCATTGAATGATGCAAGAGTCACTGTAATGTTAAGAAAAACATTTTACTGGACTAGATGTAACTGCAAGTAAGTATTGATGCAAATTTTGCGCTAGCATGTTGAATGGGAAGAGTCTACGGTGTCAAGTCATTCGGCAAATGTGGAGATGTTTGCACACAGAGGACAGATTCTCTCACTCACCATTTTACCAATCATCATGACATAGGGTCCAGCTTGCTGGTTAACAGCCAAGATATCGAGGAGCCTCACATACCAAAAAATGATATTCAGGCAGTAGACGAGCCTTCCCGTCGTGAAGGTTTCATCTGATCCAAATCTCAATCCAAACCCCACGAAGAATGTGACGATAGCAAGGGTGTCCGTAATGTTAAAATATTCACTAAACCACACTTTAATCTTTTGACTTATTTTTCCAGCTTCTGACATAAACATCTACAAAAAAAATATTAGATTTTACGTTTCTTTCTTAATATATCGAATGTCAGATTTCATAACACATCGGATTTCATAACACATATTTTAAACTTTCATCCAAGTCTACAACTAAGCATGCTGCAGGCCGTGAGAGGGCCTCATACGTACCTCACGGATCTTCTCCACACCCACGGTGAATATGTAACCGATGACAATCCACTCCTGTGGCGAGGGCCATGCTGGCATCTGGACCAGAACCACGTAAGAGTATAGCATCAGGAAGCCCAGGAACGCCAGCTGAATAGCAAAATGGGAAACGACTCACTCAGGAAGGCCCAGAGAAAGACAAGAAAGACTACAGTCTCAGTGAAGGGAAGCATTAAACACTGTGTGAAATAATGTTAATTTAAAAATCATTCTGTGCTTTTCCCTTTATTTTATTTATCTATTTCACCCCGACCTCAGCCGCATGAGCTCCCTGTAGGAATTCTTTTAACGCACCCTTGTCACGTGCTACAGCCTTGCAAAGCCATTCGGTATTTTGGCTTGCATGGCAGCGTAAATCACTGTTCTTCTTCGAGCAGAATATACCTCCCAGGAAAGCAACCAACAGTGGTGGTTCAATAGGTGGCAGCATAGCCTCCCACCTCCTGGGTCAGAGGTGTGGATCACACCCCCCACCCTGTGTGGGTGGGGTTTGCATGTCCTACGCAGCAGGGTGAACTGGCAACTTTAGATTGCCCATGGGATGCCAGTCCACAAGGCAGCTAACACACACACACACACACAATCTGCCAATTTGCCAACTATGACAGTATATGAACGATACACACACTTCCAAAACTGTTAAATTTACTGAAATGCTTTCTCAGACAGCCTTATGAAGAAATCTATTGCCCACCTTCTGGGCACTCTCAACCCACCCAAACCAGTTAATCTTGAAACCACAAGTTCTCAGAGGGATGAAACAGAGGTGGGTGCTGGTGCTTGACCATTAAGCAACGGAAACTCACACACACACAAAGGCTGCCAAGGACGAAATTATTATCAGCGGCGTGTGTGACCAAGTGTGGCACTGTTTTAGGAGGTTCCGAAACGGGGGCCTGGGGTAATTCGTCAGCTTTTAATGCGGGTGCCGTGCCCTGTGATTATGTGCTCTGCGATAGTATCTGCTCTCTCTGTCAGCACCACGCACACCTGGGATGAGAATCAAGCTTTTCTCTGGGGAATGTAAATGAAATGGGGGGCGGGGGGGCAACAGGGCGGGGGGCGAAGGAGGCCTGGAAATGTGCCTGCGGCCAAAATCGTCTCACTGCGAGCATGGATGCACGCTGGCCAGGAGAGGAGGACGGGGGCACCTTCCCTGGTGCATACCGGCTCCCACGTACCGCGTTAAACCAGAACTTCACAATGGGGGCGTGGTAGAACGCGTAGAACTTCCTGGTGATGGGCAGCCTGCGGGGGCGCACGTGCACCTCCGGCTCACTCTTCACTTCTATGTTGTCGTTGATTCTGGCTTCCTTGAAAACGTCCTTAAAAGTTGTTGAGAGCAAAAAGAAGTAGAGCAGCTGCTGCTTTATAAACGCGGCAGTAATACTTCAAAATAGCTCAGCGAACGCTGGCAAAGGCATTCAACTCCTAGCCATGTAAAGACTGATTGCTGTGTTTATTGTACTGTCTGAAGACACTCAGTCTCAAGAGGTACCAGTTGAATCAGGAGACCTTTGCTAAAAGTCCACTTCATCTGCCCTAGTTCCTAGTATAAATGACATACATGACATTACACCCCACTCTTCAGCCAGTAGCAGATGTGCATTTAACTGCATGCCTACCCTGTTCCCAGACAACCTGGAAATAAAAATCCTGTTCTAATAAACCTCTTTATCAATGCTCCCTATGTCCTTGTTTTTTATTTGGCATCACGTACCAAGACACATGGCTAGTTGGTTTACAATAACACAGTGGACTTTCCCTGAAACTTGAAAGCATGCACATATTGCGACACTTCACTAATTTGAACCAGAAAAAAAGAAACCAACTGATAGACTGATGGAAGTTGAAGGCTGACCATTTGGATGTCGTCAGCCACATTCTGGAAGTTGTGCTCACTGTCCTCCATGGTCATCTGGTGGGCATCCTGCGACTGAGGGATGTGGGACATCTCTGCCTTGGTTTTGTACTCCAGCAAGAGGATGGCTGGAGGAACCAAAATGCTCAAGATCACCTGAAGGACAGAATTGGGCAAATGGTATTAATGGAAATGACGTTTCTGGACCTTCATCATAGCCTAATATGTTATAATAAGATGTCTAATATGTTATATCCCTACATTTCATACAATCATATAAAACCTGCTTTAATGTATTCAGCACTATTTTTTTTCCCCTAAAACCATAGGCGATTCTAGACCTTATTTTAGGGGGCTTTCGTCACCCAATTCTTTGGGTGCTTTTCCATTACGCCAAGTACCATACTTTTGGCACTTTCCGTTTTTCATTGAGTACCTGTGCCAAAAGTGCCAAATAACTGGGGTACTTTTTTAGTAATGTAAGAATTCCATAGGCAAAACATACGATGTAGATATTAATATCCCACATCTTCCAGTCCTGTAATGTAATATAAATCAATTATACTAATTATCACAGAAACCTCATTGACAGCTGCAAAGTTTCTTTGTGCATCCTTAAGATATTTTTCTTGGCTATGCGCAATTTAATTCCATTTACATCACCAACAGTGTCATTAAGTGAATTTGTGAATAAGTATTCCAGTCACATATTATGTTTTAGATTGCTGGCTAGCCATAGCTTGATGTTAATCTAGCTAGTTAAGTGTCATATGCTATTAAACTTGCCTGTCTAGAACAAATAAGATTACCTATGTTACAAATACAAACACCTACAGTAAGGCATTGACACCTTACAGCAGAAAAAAAGATCAACCACTATGAAATCTATAGCTACTAACTAAAAAAACAGAAACTGTCAGAACTGATAATCACTCATCCTTGAATGATGACATTTGACAGTGTATGAATGTTAGTTTGTTTTTCTATTACTTAGCCAGTGGCATACAAGCAATTAATCCCTGAATAAATATAGATAATTTGCAACAATGTGCAGTGACGGAGGGCCCAGTGTGAATAAACATATTAAAAGTATAAGCAAACAAAGGAAATAAGGGAAATAAAGAAAGACAGCCGGGACGCAACATCACCTTGTACCAGGAATTCTTCCGCATGTTCAGCCGGCCCATCCACATATCAGACAGCAGCATCTGAGTACAGGTGTGGGCCACAAAGGGCCTTAACCTGGAGGACACCGCCAGCTTCAAACAGGTCGAGTTACTCCAGTTCTTCAGCTCGTAGGTTAGCAGTTTCATGGCCATCGTCTCGTCCTGCCTGAAGGACTGCTCCAGCAGGTCCACCGCCAGAGTGCCAAATTCGCTGAATCCAGAACCAAATCAGCACTTTCAGGAACCAGACAGATCTTGGCTACCAAAGGCCCAAAATGTTCACCCCCGTCTCGATACACACCCCCCC
>JAODKF010000009.1:7266465-7279996 GCA_026779585.1 Mormyrus proboscirostris
AGGTAGCTGCTAGATTAAAGCACGCCCGTGTGTTTGGCATAAGCTGGTACAGAGGCAGCCACCTGGGGCACAAATGTAGCTTTCGGGTGCAGACCTTGGCTCTGTATGAGTGGGCCCCCCCCTGGAAGTTGATGACGCCGTAGGCATCAGTAGGGGATTCCTCCGTGTGTTTCTCCACCGACCACTGCTCCAGCTCGGGCATGGGGCTCTCTCCCACCTTCACGTCCGAGTACTTGGTGGCCAGGCTGGCGGTGAAGCCGGCATGCTGCCGGACCAGCCGCCCGCAGCAGCACCTGCCAGAGAAGACGGCCCGGGTCATTCAGGACCAACCCTTCGAGGTCTGTGCCGACAGCATCAATCATTAGAAACAGTAGAGCGGGAAGATAATGAGCTCATCATGCTGATCCATGTTAAGATGTTTGCTAGAAGGTGGTGACCATCTAACAGTTCTCAACCATAAGTTTTTTTTAATGTACTAACAACCAACATATTAACCTGGACAACAAAACCAGAACCTCTGAGAAACACGACGGGTCAAAACTCACCGCACTAACTGCTGGCAGATCTGACATCCTGGAAGGCATCTAAAAATAAATGTGTAAAAAAAAAAACACAACATAAAATGTTATGAATTGCCATACAACTATAATGATTTCCTAAGATTACAAATATCCATAAACTAAAGTGTCTCAGAGATGGTCCATTGAAATAATTCAACAGCATCTCAAGTTACAATATAACAACTGGTGATGAAACTTTTATTAATAAAATATGAGATTAAACATTGTACAAGATTACTAATTGAAAATAATTGAATTTTTCCACATAAAGCAATTTTTCCCTCAATATACATCGTTTCAGACCACACGAAGAAGCTTTTTGTTTTCTGCTGTGTCTTGCAAGCTGACTAAACCAACTTCACAAACATAATATAGTCGATTGAACTGCTCCTCATCAACCCACCATGGCATAGACTATGAAGGCCAGTGAAAAATCAGAAAACAGCTTCACATACAAGGTTGCCCAGGTTGGACACACTGCAGAAATAACAGCTTCCCGTTTACCCCTGTCAGCTGTCTGCGAAGGTACAGTAAACAAGCCTCGGAACCACTTCATTTGTAACCCAAACCTTTTATTATGCAAAACAGCAGAGTAGACACAGAGCCTGGCACTCTGTGTTTATGCCAATGAATGGTTTTAACATTTAACCATATTTTCAGAGGAACCCTAATGGTAATTTACTGAAGACATAACAGATTCAAAAAGTACAGCCCTGTACACCTTTTTTTCCCCCCGCACTAATTAACTCTTTCTCTTGAAAATAATTAAAAGAAAGAAAAATCCAAGCAGAATAAAAGCTAACTTTCTGCAGACGACAAAAACAAAACATTGTTTTCAAATCAAAGGATAACCAAAAACAATGGCTTTCAAGTAGTAACATAGTGAAAGCCTTGTTTTTCCACTAGAAAGTTCCCATTAATGTCAAACCTGCTTTGGAAGCACTGGGTGAAACAGTGGATGGAATTATAGTGGGCTGCGTGACACAGGCAGAATTAACCTCCCTCCCTTTGGTAGCAAACACTGATTGACAGCACTAAGTAATCCAAGCTACCAAGGTTAATAACTCCCACTCTCCTGTCGTTACACAAATCCTTAGAAGATATGAACTGCAAAACCTGTATACCTGTTTGAGAACACTTCATTTGTGTTTATTTTATCCTGAGCAGTGTAAACACAACACCCTAGTTGCTTTGCCCAGGATGTATTTATGCATGCACTTCTAAAAATAATTATCCAAAACTAGGGGAAAGAAAATAATATTCCTTAAAAAGTAAGGCCCCTCTGTTGGCCTTGCACAGATGACCCTCGTTTCCAGAAACCGTGCTCCATATGGCAATACAGCAGTGGGATACCGAGACGTGGAGGAGGCGGCTCAGAGGAAGAGTTCAGATCCCCGCGCTTAGGTTGGGGAACTTTTCTTGCTGGGGCGTGCTGACAATCCACCAGCTTGTGTTGTGGCTTGGCCAGGCGTGAAGACAAATCTGAATTGGGTTCCCTGATTCCCTGTGACGTCTTTGTGGATCTCCTCACCAGCACGCCTGGCTCACACCACCTTCAGCTTCATTATGACAAACGTGAGTAGCCAGGTCCGGCAAACATCCACAAATAAAATATACTGCCCTGAATGAGTGTATCAAACCCCGTAAATCTGCCCATATTTATAAAACTGCCTGTCACTGAAAAGGATCAAGTGCAAACCATTATAAAGTAAAAAAAGAAGAATGACATCTGTTTTTAGAAGTTTCTTTTGCTGGGAGAATCGGACTTGTGTTTAATTGGGCAGTGAATGGCTCAGCGGGCCAAACCTTCTGTGCCCATGACTGGAAGGTTGCCAGTTGAAGCCCAGCCCTCTGCAGAACAGTCATATGTCCGTGAGCCCTTGAGCAAGGCCCTTAATCTGCAGCTCCAGGGGCGCTGTATGTTGGCTGACCCTGTGCCATGACCCCAAATCAAAAAGAGTGATGTTACAACCCCATCCAGTTGTCTTTGCACGTACCTGTGTGGGTCTTTTGACACTGGAAGTATGTACACACATTCCCGCTTGGTGAAAGTTCTTTCTACCCAGGATTTCTGGGAGTGGAAAAAAGGGGAGGAGACAAATCATTACAGTCAGTAATCCCAAATGACTTTGGAAGAATATAAAAGAATATACAAAGTTATATGGAGTTCCTCTAATCTTTTCTCCAAGAAATGGCACCTGTTTGACCCTTCGCTTGCTTTTTATAGGAGCAAAAACATCAAATTTGTGAACAGCGCATTCATGAATTAGCTGCATTGACGGGGAGGGGGTGGGTGTCCAGGTAACCTCCATGTAATCTCAGATTTACCCAGAAAAACCCTCAAGGATCAGCAGGCAGCTTAATAAACAAATGAAGCAATCATAGAAAATTCTCCACGTCCGCAGCGTCAGCCCCATAGAACCGCTAAACTAGTCCCCTGTATCACCCAAGCACGATGCCTTATTCACCCAAAGGGGTTTAACTCCAAAGAATTTTTAATTAAAATTTCAAGCCCCAACACCTTTTTGTTCATAGTGCTGGATCTCACAAACCCACCCCCCCCGAGGATCCTGGACGAGAGCTCTGCATTCCACAGCACCGAAGCACCTAAACCCTTCAACCAGCACTCAGCAGTGATGAGAAAAGCTACTGCAAAACCTCATGCCTAAAAATAATCATTAATGACTCCAAAACTACTATGCAAGCTTGTTATACATCACTATTTTTGAATTTAAAATGATGTTCCAAGGCCATGCCATCAATGTGGCACCTCAAACTACAATACACACCTCACGTTCCCGTTCTTCATCTTGTAACAAGAAGGAATAGCGGAACATTCCAGGCATATCGTACCGCAGTCATATCCTATCCCATCCAGGAACGCAAGTCTACATCCATCTAATTCTAAGGTTCAGCGTGTACCTGCTTAAGCCTCGAAGTCTAAATGATAGTGGAATTCTTAAAAAAAAAAAAAAAGTCCCCTGTTAAAGGCTGAACAATCACTCTCCAGAAAAAAAAAACACAAGAGTTCAGGCTGTTTAATCTGTGTGGGGCCGCAAAGAAGGGGTTTAGAGATAGACAGTCGTTTCCAAGAGACGGGGTGTGAGTATGTTTTTTTTGGGGGGTGGGGGGTGGACAGCAAAGAGGAGACAAGCTGGGCAGATGAAGGACATACAGAAGACTCCGCCCTCAGATTCACAGCGTCTTCAGACCGCAGGGCAGACTTTAGGAGTATCACCTACCAGAAGGCTTCGGAGGCGATCCCTCCCCGCATTTTTGTGTCTTTGTGACAAAACTAAGCCATCTCTGAGTTATTTCAAGCATAAAAACTATGCAACTAATAAAAACATTTACCTTCAGCAGCATAGATGAAAAAGCCAGCCACCTCCACATACACAGAAGCACAGAACCCCGATTCTGTCCTTGACGTGAACGTAGCCATGGTCCCTCTAAATGTCAGCCATAAACATGTCAAGCTTCTGCCAAACACCAAGTAGATGTTCTTTGTCTCTGAAATGTTTCTCTCAAGCTTTCATTAACATAATTCTAGGTTTCTGCACAGACTTTTCCCACAAAGAACACATTTTTATCTAAGTGTTCATAAAGCTTTCATTCACAATTTCTGCACAAATACTCCACAAGAAACTTGACACGCAGCCCCCAAGGATCTTGCAGCATACGGCTTGAGACCAGCTATTACATTATATTTTAGCAGTTTGCATATCACATCTCTTCCATTATTCGTGCTGTTCAATTATCTGATTAAATATTCACAAGAAGTAATCAGCCACAAGAAACTAAGAACTAGCCAGCATTGTACATTCCAAAAATGATGGCGTAAATGAGCATGTGCTCAAAAAAAAGAATAAAATAAAATTTAAAAATCTCAGGTTTCATTCAGCCCTGCAGCCTCCTGACGTGCAACGATGGTCTTTGACATCAAGTCGGTTGCGCAGCTGCCAAGAAGAAATGGCTTCATTATTACGCAAAGAACAATTCTTGACTTAACAATTGGTGTATATGTACATAAACTCTGGACCAAAACCTCCCCTGTTCCACGGCACTGAAACGAACACGTAGCTGTACGAGGCAGAATCGCCTCCTCTACATTCCCAGTACAACACCCCAGGTAACCAACGTTCACTCTAGCAGTAACAATTAACTTACATTCATAAAGTTTTACAAGAACAAAACAAAAACAAAACACAATTACACCACGGATAGATCTGAGACTTTTCTGTATGACCTGATATAACGATGCTTTCAACCTAGCATGTCAAATATGAGCCGTATTTATCGGCTGTACAGACTTGATAATCTTTATGTAACTCTGATACTTCAGCTGCCGCCAACACTCAACCAAATGGCAACCATTTAGTTCAACGCTGTAGTACAAGTGACAAAACAAACAAATATCACAGTAACAAATGAGACAAGAGTGCTTTCCTCTTGGGCATTCCAAATGTAGTCAGTAGTGTTTCCATACAATGCAAATATCTGACAGTGCACACCCTGTATCTTCACTGAAAAGGCAACACAATTCTGTGAAACAACATAATTCCTAAGAACAAAGCAGCCAGGCAGTGTCATCTTTAGACAAGCACTGAACGAAAAAAATAAATAAAAACAAACTAATTTCTTGTAAATTTGGAGAGAAGACAAGAGCCACATTTATTAGGATCAATGGCTTTATCTACATAAACTCATAGACCAGGTACACATTTATTTATAATCACTTCACCAAAGCTGCTTGTTTTGCTTTCTGTATCCAGTTTTAGCTTTTTGTGGCAGATAGACATGTTCCTTTTTTCTGGATAAGTGAAGAACCAGATGATTTGCCTCCAAGGAACGAGAAGAGGAGTGGTTCAGGTGCCACCAGATACGGAGTCCGCACAATGGTCTTTCCTTCTCTATTCGTGTAATTTTAGCTTAATCCTTCAAAAATCAGCACCATCTTGCATTCCTTTTAACGAGTCAGGGTGGCGGAATGCGACTTAGCACCAGCCCTGGGCTTCGCTGCAAGATGACAGGTCTGTGTTCTAATGTGAATGCCAAAAGGTGTTCATATTTACTGTGCTGGGGAAGACTACACACTCAAACACACAAAGAGAATTTCTGAATGCTTCAAGGAGTTATAACAAACTAATTTACTGCCCTTAGATATATTAACTGAAAAACTTTAATGTTGCAGAATTACTTTTAATAAAACTGAATTTATGGATTAAAGACCGATATATTTCAAAGATATTTCCATGATCTGGAATATGAATTCTTAGTGACTTAACGATGGCTAATTATCAAGTACAGGGGTGGCCAATCTTATCCGCAATGGGTCGGTGTGTATGCAAGTTTTTGGAATAACCTGTAGGTCAGCTGCTCAAACCCAGGTGTGAGGACTCTTCAGCCAATCAGTCCTCTAATAAGTAATCTAATTAGGGAGTTGCAGCGAAAACCTGCATATACACCGGCCCTTTGCGGATAAGATTGGCCACCCCTGATCAAGTAGAAAACAAAAAAACAGCAGGGAAATGTAATGACTGAAGTGCAATACTTCCCTTAGTACCCAGTGCACTGGTGATGGATGAGCACCGTAACAACTGACACAGTAACGTGTAAAAGTGCACTGAACCAAAGCCAACCTGTAAGCACGACAAAAGCTGGCAAGTCAACACTATTTTACCCTAGTGGCTGAAAACCAGCTCAGCACCTCACAGACCCACAAGCATCACTGTCTTGCAGTGAAGTCACATAGCTAAACTCAGAAATATGCACATCAGAAACAGTCTCAGAGCTGCTATGCCGGATTTTTTTTGTATTTTAACATTACACATCTTTCGTCTCTATCATATGAGTGAGTCTTTTGTCCTCTTCCCCCCTCTCCGTCCACTGCGCCAGAATAAGTGAGCAAATAAGCTGAAATCTGTGACTGAAAAGTTACCGTGTGGTTTTAGTGCCTTCCAGAAAGCATGCCAGCAAGCACGAGAAGAGGACCCTCAATGTTTCCCAAATGGCATGATCTTAAAAGCTCACATTGACACAACCAACACCTGCATCTGTGAGCAGCCAAATGTTTGTGAATCTTGTAATACATCAATCATGAACTACCAGTGATGTACTCATAATGGAAAAGCCTAGCGACAGATAAACTCACCAGATCACTGCTTAACAGTTCCTACATCTGATTACTGTAAATAATTAAACTTAATTCAAACTCAAAAGAGCAGAAGGAAATTCAGCACAGTAATCACTGAAACAGCTTTGTTGAGCTGCAAATCCACAACCTTCAGACTCAAGGGCACCAAGTGGGAAAACTGCACTTCCTTACAATTGCCCAACCCCAAACACCATTACATACTGCTTTGAGACAGGAAGCTTATTTTTGAGATGGAAAGGATCTCTGAAAATGGAGCAGCTGCCATTATTTCTCAATGCTGAAGAGAAGTTATACTCAACATATTTTAAGTTCTTTATCAATTGATATCACCAACAGAGGATTGGGGTTCACTGAGTTTAATCTAAAACAGGCAAGAACAAGATGAGAATCTAGTGCACAACAAGGTCATTGAGGCTGTGTCTGTAAACATCAACTATCACCAGAATCTTAAATAAAATTCTCAATTAATTATCATTTACAGACAAAACAATTAGTGGGACAGAATTGTTGCACTTCAGGCTAAATCAGTTAAGGAAACACACAAGGGAAGATAGAGAAATGCAGTCTTTGCAAAACAGGACAGGACATGAGGGGAGCACTTTAAAAACTATTAGCAAAACGTTTTAAAGTTATTACTGTAGACATGTTGGCAGTGAACAAAGAAAGAGGTGAACTTGGGCATCATATGAGCCAGAGTATCAATCTCAAATCAAACATGCAGCCACCCACCACTAACACATTACAGCAATACAACACCTCGCAAGAAAAGTACTATGAAGTTAAACCAAGGGAACTGAAAAGCCTAAACCACAGGTGCCTGCTTATAAATGTTAGTGAAGAACTCCATCAATTTTAATGGTCTCAAATAATTTAACATAAAAGGCATCATATATACACAAATGCCAAAAGAACACGGAGTTAATGCATTTATGCATCAGAACCTCATGGAGGTGATGAACCGTGTTAACCTGTAACAAACTGACTCATTCTTTACACCCCTGCCTTATCTATTATGTATAGTCATTCGTGGGAAAAAATCACCACTTGACCTGCCCACAGGGCCCAGTGGTGACAGATAAAATCAGCCACAAACTCTCACTCTTTAAGAAGACACTGCTTGTTAGTCCAAGCATAGCCATTTCTGTCAATCGCCAAAGACCATGAACAATGACAATTAGACCCCTGAGGTAGGTAAAGGTTTTGCGCTCAAAATATAATTGCAATACTGCCTCCAGAACAGCAGGTATGTTTAATTAAGCAAATCAAACCAAAACCATAACCCACCACCACACAGACAAATAACTGGAACATGTTTCAAGTATGCGTAACTTTCTGAAAATCATCTTCAGCATCACAATAATCCTCAGATTTATGTATTATACTGCACATATTCTTTTCTGGTTTGCCTTAAAGACTGTGTCTTAGTATTCAAGACTGTAATCATCTATCTACGTCCCCCCACTGGTCAGGGTCATGGGGACATTTATTGTAATATTGTTTTTATTCCATTTTGTTTTTTATTAAAGCTGTTTCACTGTTTATGTTGTTCAGTTCACCAGGTCAAATCCTATGTTTGGCAGAACATTCACGACAGTGCTGGGGGGGCAAATGGCAAAATAAAGTCATCAGCCTCGTTTCATTATGTGTATCCATTCAGAATGCTTCAGTAAAAGCCAGTATTCATTCCACTGAAGATGATATTCTCGGTCATACAAAGATCATTACTGACGAGACTATTTCGCATACTTATATTAGGCAGACTGCCGCATATTTAAGGGCACCCTCCCATATGAGAGCATCAGAGCTGCGTTTTAAAGCCACACCAGGATTGACTGCAGGGGAATCCAGCGCACCGTGCTGACGAAAGCCTGACGCCAAATGCTGCTGTGTAACAAGATTCAGCTCCACGGGTTCATCTTGCTCCCGACGCCGACACAGAATTACTCAGCCTTATCCCACATTGTGCGTGCAGTTTCAGACAATTCTAGAACATGCCGGCTATACTTTAAAAAAAAAAAAAAACGGGGCCAGCGCAGGGGAACCGAAGCCGGTTTCGGTGCACCACCTCAGCGGTGGCTCGGGGAGACCGTGACAGCTTGGCTAGCCTGTGTCAGTTTGAACAGCGTCCGTCATTAAACTGGCACGTCGCCTCGTCTCATTCAGTGTCAGAATGAGTAAGACTGAACTGTACCTGGCACACCGCGACGCCTTCAAGGCGGGACAAACTCGCCGCAGCGGAGAGAATGTGACCGGGCTAGGCGGCCCAGTTCTCCAGCCGCACCGGGCGAAACGGTCCGGGTTACGCGGCCGCTCGCGTGGGGATCCCGCGTGCTCGCGCCGAGGTCGCTCGCGGCTGCCACATGCTGTGACAGTGCGAGAAGGCTCCATGACACCGCGGACCTCCGTACACGAGAAAAGGCTCGGGTCGGCGAGGCGCAGCCCTTTCGCTTTTCCAACATCGATCGCGCTGAAACCAAGACAGACGCGTAGCACACGGACGCCCGCGCCGACCCCTCACCAGAAACGCACATGAGAAATCATGTTAAAGACGGGACGGCTGCTGGGGAAGATAGGGGCTGCACACCCCGCGTTTAACAGCGACTAGCATTCCGTCCCGTAGACGGTACAACACTGTCGCTGACCAGAGAGCCGTGACAGCACTGACAGACATGCTTCAGACTACACTTATATCTCCCACCAGCACCGACGGTACCGACACCACTACTGCCGGCCACACATACCCAGCTCCAGCTCCAGCTCCAGCTCGGCACCCTACCACAAAAATAAACAGCGTCCGGCGAGGCTGCATACCATTCTCTTCACCGTGCAAACTCAGGAAGAGCCGCTCCGTGGCTCTTAGCCATCTATCGGCGGTGTTATCGATTAGCCTTGGAAGGAAAGCCCGGGTGACGTCGGGGTAATCTGCCTCCGCTCCAGCTCCAGCGGAAGATAGCTTTTTCATAATTGTGCGACTCCGGACTGACGCTGCGTGACAAGTCAGCTGAGTCAGCCCGCAGCGCGTCACGTGACGGGGCGGGGCCATGTCGCGGTGGGCGGCGCCAGAGGTGCCGGCGGGCGGCCCGGGACTCGAATTATCGGCGAGACGCATTATTATAGGTGCGATAAACGGAAGCGCCCGCAGCTCTGCGTAGGACGGAGTGAACGCTAGTTGCCCGAGTTCTTCAAAGTCCCGTCTGTGTAAATGGTAGTTTGTATAAATACAGATTGAATTGCTGTTCTCGTTTCTGTGTGTGCATGTATTATTCATGCAGCGACATTAAAGTATATTACCTATATTAAAAGTGTGTGGTTACATAGAAGCACCTTTTATAAAATTATCAATTATAGCTTATAATTAAAATTGCCTTTTCAGGTTCTGGTACCTCCAAATGAGTTATATGATAATATCTTCAATATCATATAAACAACATTATGATTTGGTTCATTTTAAATAAATCAATGTTTTCATCGTGATTCTGTACAGAAAGAGTGAAGATACACAACATGTCTTTGAGTAATCACGATGGAAGCAGACCACTGCCTAGCAATAGGCTCATTAATGAAAGCAAAAGCTGACCTACTTTAAGGTTATTTAATCAAAGCACGTTGTATGTTTAAGGACTTAAAGAATGCCATGTATTTTTTCCATGATAGGGAAGTTGGGGAAAAGGCATGCTTTCCATGCAACTGAACGGCAGAGTTTACATTAAAATAAGTATTATTTATCAAGAATTAAAATTTTAATAAGAGTTCATCTGGGTTGGTAAAACACAGAATGTTCAAAGGAGCATCACACCCAGAGGCACACTCTGAAGATAGTGTTTGTTTTTCTAGCCAAAGCAAAACCACTGATCTACAGGGTACTTATGTGGAGACAGTGGTTGTCCCTACAAGCCTCACAGCTTGAAACCCAGCTCATACACTCCCCTAGTACAAAGAGTGCTTAGATTATTTTCTGAGGGAGACAATTGATGATTTAAACTTATAGTTTGCAGCGTAGTCTAGACCATTGTTCCTCAACCTGGTCCTCAGGCACTCAGAAGCAGTCCATGCTTTTGCTTTTTCTCCTTCAAGCTCCATGCCAAGCAGTCCATGTTTTTGCTCCCTCCCAGCTCCTGGTATGGAGCAAAAACGTTGACCGTCTGGGGGTCCCTGGGGACCGGGTTGATAAACACTGGTCTAGACTAGACAGAGATAGATTAATAATAATGTCATTAGATATCAATTGTGGGCAATGAGATGCTCAACTTTAAAAATTATATTTAAGTTGTTTATTGGGCAACCAACAATACATACACTATCCCTTTACACTGCAGAATCACAGATCACAATTAAATGCCCTGTTTAAGGGTACATCAGTAAAGCACTTGTAAACACTGGGAAATCCTACCAGTTAAAGACTATTTTATTAGACTCCACAAGTTTAGGCACCATAGAAGTTGTACATGCATAGATTTCTGTTGAGAACACCTCGTTCCATTAGTTTCAAATACAAAGACATATATTGACACGTGAAGTTAATGAGCCACATTATTTCTGTCTATTCATTCAATTCTGTCCTGTGCTGAATGGAAGGGAAATCCATTGATGCTCAGTCAGACAATCCGGTGGCCTGTTCCTTTATGCTTTTCTTAAACATCTCCGCTTCGACAAAGTTCTCAGTATCTCAGTTTGACCATGACTCCATTTTAGGAGCATGAGCTTCGAAGTTGACTGATTGTTATTGTTTCTTTGGGTAAAGCTGTCAGAAAGTCAGAACATGTTCCTTTATTCTGGATAAATGTGCTTAAGCTTAGCGTCAGCCGGAGGGGTCCCTCACGACAGGGTGTACAGTAAAGGATTTAGTTACCTGCATAGCTGTGTGGGGTGGGTTTCTAGTACAGCTTAGATCTGGCGAGTGTCTTAAAAACTAACAGTTCAGATGGACACTTACCAAGCTTGGGGATAGATTAGCACCCTCGAATCCATCATCTCCTCCCTGTTGGAGGTCATGCCATCCAGGGAAACCATGCTGATGAATTCTGTCATCAATTAATTACCCAAAATTAACTGGTACCTAACGCCAGTTCTCAGTGCTCTACAGAATCTGTGAAGAGAACCCCCTAAAGGTTTAGCCTCCGTTAAATGTTCTGTGTAAAGACAGATTTCTACAGAATATTTATTTGTCATTTATAAATTGTGTTTTGGTAATGGTGGTCAAATTGCTGTTAGTGACATTTCTAATAACTACATTCCGTATTTTACCCAAGTAATCATTAAAAGTGCCTGAAAATTGTTCTGTTTTGCGTTTTTTACCCCACATTTCCTTCGTTCTCTTATTCACATCGCTAATGAATATGCTGGAAAATCAACATTATAGGAACTACAGTGACATCTAGCGACACATATATTTATTGCCATGTAATCGCGTCATCTACGTTGATTTCGATAGTAAAGTTTGAATTAATATAAAAGCCGATTATTAATATTGTTTTGTAACAACTTTGCCTGACAACAGACAAAATCTTACAAGGTTTGAATTTATTTATTTTTACATACAAATTTATAGGATGTTTTATATCTTCATCAATGACAAATGAAACTACAAATAATATACTGAACTATAGAAAACAACTTCAGTGAATATTTTATGCTCATGAGTTAGCAATGACGTTTTTTCTCCCTTTTCTGTTTGACGTCATGACCTGGTTTATCATCTGGACTATGAGTTTGTATCCTACGTTTATTTTAGCAGATTTCACCCAACGTTCTTTGCAATACTAAGTAGTTCATAAGCTCTATTGTGGAGGAAGTTACTATATATATATATATATATATATATATGCACGGACAATTACACTGTACCCAAAATAAACGTGAGAAGTTCCCACTTACGCACAAAAAGGCTTATAATACAGACATAATTCAATGCCTTGCTTGTATATGCATTTGTTGAGAGAACGTATGAAAGGATATCTGAATATTTTTCACTTTGATTACATCTGTATCGTCCCTAACTCCCTTGCATCCATTATGTATGCGCATGCGTGTTCCTGTTACATGTAGAGTTTCTAATTTAAAGGCATCCCGTGCCAGGGTGAAATCCATATTTAAAGGGCTATTCGCTGCATATCAGGTCAACTAAGGGCACATTTTTATTGAATATAAAATTCAGTAACAATACTGAACAGTCAATGAAAAAAATTAAAGAATTCAAAATAGATACATCCTGAAAGTGAACTTTTTAATATCACGCACATGTTGGATAAATGCTTAAGAGCTTTCAGAATTACAGATTTCTAAAAATTTCCTAGACATCATTTTTTTGTGCCGCTTCCTGTAGACACCCACTGCTCTCCCACTCATCAGGAGAGGAACAGGGCAGCGTTTGTGCGCCCTGACAGTACCTGTCTTTATCCCCGTGCACTCCAGAGACAGCCGTGCTGACACTGAATTCAGCCGGCATCAGTGATGTCATGCAGAAACGTTCTCTCAGACTGGAGAGGCCGGTAACAAAAAGTTGTGTTGACGCTGAATTTTGGAGCCAGACATCTAGCTGTCTGAAAATGCTGCCTGGTTCTAATGTCAGCCAGGGAAATGCTTCATACGAGTGCAGTTTAATGTTTACGAAGGGATACGATGTCATAAAAATATACGTAGAATATTTGACTGATTGAGAAATTAGACTGCCCTTATAAACGTTTTTATTTTGCTGTCTTGATGCTAATTTATAGTTAGGACCCATTCATGTCTAGGTTTGCCATTTACACACGTGGACAAAATTGTTGGTACCCTTCAGTCAATGAAAGAAAAACTCACAATGGTCACAGAAATAACT
>JAODKF010000009.1:7280096-7296937 GCA_026779585.1 Mormyrus proboscirostris
AAAGTTATTTCTGTGACCATTGTGAGTTTTTCTTTCATTGACTGAAGGGTACCAACAATTTTGTCCACGTGTGTATACTTTCTCTCGTTCCTTTTTGGCTACATTTTTACATTTGACTTATTTTGCAGATGCCTTTATCCAAAGTAACATACATGTACATTCTGAGAAATCAAGGTTAAGTGATCCCTAGAGTTGTCGGGTTTAAGAGTCTCGCTCTAGGGCCAAATGGTGAAGTCACACTGTTAACCCTGGGGTTTGAACCAGCAACCTTCTGAACACAGGCACTGATGGAAGGTGGGATAAAGAAATAGAAAAAAATGTAACCACAGTTTAACTCCTAGACAGAAGGGGGGGGGGGAATCTCATATCGTTATGTAGTGTTGTCATACAGAATATCAGCCCAACACACTGTTAACAGAAACACTATTAGCAAATATCTCAGTGATGATGCAGTTTCGAAGTGGGTATTAATGAGAAATGTTTACATCAGAAACAGGCACTGCTGCATGTTTTAAATGTTGCCAGATTTCTGTGTTTTGTAGTTTTCTTGCTGGTCTGCCTAACTAGTGCTTGAGAGGATATAATTAGATAATAAAAAACACAGCATTGAGTCACATCGTTTGATAAGCCTGGGGTCCAGGGGCCATGACAGCTGGCATCCTCGCATCCCTAGTCAAGTATTTATGGCAGAAGTGAAGCTACATAAATAGGATCCTGCTCGAGGGCCTACGGACGTGACTATTCTGCCAAAGCTGGGCTAGAACAAACAACCTTCTGATCACAGGCGCCCCGAGCCACACGCTGCCCCGTATCTAACTCTCACTCTGATAGTTTTCATTGTAGTGTATTAAATCTTGTGAATGACTGTGATTGACAGCACATGAGGATCCCAACCACTATTTTCAAATACCCATTCCTCACAGTACCACTGCTATGGAATCATCTATACCGTACTATTCACTTTTATCACTTATTTAGTAGATGGTCATTATAAAAGTATATCAACCATACCACCATATATAGTTACATACACTATACTGACAAAAATACAGGGACACACCTCTCAGTCATTGAATTCAGTTGTTTAATTCGGACCCATTGCCACAGGTGTGTAAAATCAAGCACCGAGACCTGAAGTCAGGATTAGTGAAATCAAGCATGGTCCTGTCACAGGATGCCACCTTTGCAATAAATCTGTTTGTGAACATTCTTCCCTGCTAGATATTCCATGGTCAGCTGTAACTGGTATTATTGCAAAGTGGAAGCATTTAGGAACAACAGATACTCAGCCACGAAGTGACAGACCACATGAAGTAACACAGCGGGACACAGTGCGTATACGTCCCCAACGCCTTGTTGACTCAGTAACTGCAGAGTTCCAAGGTTCCTCTGGCATTAACTCCAGCACAACAACCATGCAGAAGGAGCTTCATGGAATGGGCTTCCATGGCCGAGCAGCTGCATGCAAGCCTCCCAGTGTCAGATGGAGTGTAAAGCACACTGCACTCTGGAGCAGTGGAAACGTGTTCTGTGGAGTGACGAGTCACGCTTCTCTGTCTGACAGTGTGATGGATGAGTCTGGGAGTGGCAGATGCCAGGAGAATTTACCTGTCTGACTGCATTGTGGCAAGTGTAGTGTTTGGTGGGGGAGGGATAATGGTATGGGGGTGTTTTTCAGGGGTTGAGCTAGGCCCCTTCATTCAGTAAGGGAACTCTTAATGCTTAAGCACACCAAGACATTTTGGACAATTCTATGCTTCCACACTTTGGTGAAGGCCCTTTTCTGCTCCACCATGACTGCGCCCCAGTGCACAAAGCAAGGTCCATAAAGGCATAATTGGGTGATTGGTTTGGTATGTAAGAACTTGACTGCCCCACAAAGTCCTGACCTCGACCCCATCAAACACCTTTCAGGTGAACTAGAACACACATTGTGAGCCAGGCCTTCACACCCAACATCAGAGCCTGACCACACATATGCTCTTCTGGATGAACGGACAAAAATTCCCACAAACACACACAAAAATCTTGTGGAGCGCCTTCCCAGAACATTGGCAGCTGTTATTGCTGCGAAAGGGAGACCAAACTCCATACTGATGCCTATGGATGTAGAACGTGGCATCATAAAAGTTCCTGTGGGTGTAATGGCCAGGTGTCCCAATACTTTTGCCCTTATGGTATATTTATCAAGTAATGCAGTTTAAGGGTTTTTCTAAAAGACAGCAGACTATCAGCTTGCATCTTAAACTTCCCATCAAAGGCTACAGGCCCATGATTTTACACACTTTTCTGATTTGATCGGCAGTCAGGTACACAGAAAAAAATACGTGATGAGAAATGAACTTAATAACTAACTTGAAAACCTTTATATACACAATGACATATGTAGAAATAAAGCGAATAAGAAGAAAAATACATTTTATTTAAAAACATGAAAAATATATAAAATGGATATCTACACCTCACACTCATCATCCATCCGCCCTTATTCTAAGCTGCTTATCCAAGAGAGGATCACAGCCCTAGAAATCACGACAATAAAAATGATTATTCCACAGAGCATCTTTGATGTAGACTATCTACACACAAATCACTGGAACAGCCCAAATTTTGCATTAAAATGTACATTCAGCCAAGTTGGATGCATTTCTGGAATCCAGGAATTACATAAAGAATTATGCTTAGGGTGCATAAAGCAGTCAGAGTTTCATGGGAGGGAAGCCTGACTTCCTAGAGTGTCATGGGAGGGAAGCCTGACTTCCTAAACACAGCAGTGTCCTCCTGCTTTGTTTCACTTTCATCTCTTTGGTCACCTTTTCTCTTGTTTCTGCAACCACGACAAAAATGTTGGGCTGCGGCGACGATACAGCTGCGCTTTAATCATCTGGGTATTTACACGTGATCAGACTTATTTCTGTTCCCCCGCTGTGGCATATGAAGAGCCACTTGTGGGTGGCGGCCATGGGAGCCCCAGCTGAAAAAGAAGGTGAGCGTTTTTAAGGTAAATACGGTTAGGGTTTTTAAGGTAAATACGGTTTGGATTTTTAAGGTACAATAGGGTTTTTATTTTAACCATCAGAAGCACATGTTTCTGTGTTGACATTGCTGCTAACATTGTTGTGTGTTACATAACTGAATACTAGAATAACAATTCACTCTGTTGAGATAACTGCTATCTATTTTAAAGGCTATATTGTTTTTGTATGTTTTAATTGGTTTGTTTATGCACTTCCTCCTACTGTGGATTTTGAAGCAGGAAATGACTTACATACTCAGGCTGTCTTGATTGGTCAGCCTTGGACGCCATCTGCTACCCTGGAATTATAACCACCTTTTGATTTCATTTGGTTCTGAATGGAATCTACCTTTGAAAAGAAAACAAACACAGTCAGGATTTTACATTCAGATTATTAAATCAAAATTGTTATATATACACACATTATACTTGCATGTGCATTTAAATAATAATTTGTCACCCAGGTTAACATAATTAGCTTACAACAGTGAAGCTCACACTTCATAACAGTGTGTTTGATAAGCATAAAATGTCGACCACGGCTGAGATTTATCCAAAGGGTTACCAATAGTTTAGGTACTGGGAAGTGAGTTAAACTGGAGAGGGTTAGGGTTACGAAGCTTCAGGTCTGGCCTGCCTAGTCAAAAGGAATTACATAAAGAATTATGCTTAGGGTGCATAATGCAGTCAGAGTTTCATGGGAGGGAAGCCTGACTTGGAGTGGTGATGGTCTAGAAAGCATGTGAGAGATGGATGGATGTGAAACTTACTGAAAAATCCAAACCCATATCCCCAGACCCCACATGCGTGGTGTGGATGAAGTTGGTGGGCTCGCCAATCATGGAGCGGTCTATTCGTCGCCTTCTCTTCTGCAAGTTGGAAAGGGAAGACACAACATACGATGACTTCAGAGTGATGTTTCCTTTTCTTTTTTTGAAAAAAAAAAATGTGTAATCTGAGGGAATACTGACAGGCTGGGGCTGTTCTGCGATACAGCAACTGAAGGACACCCAAAACTCAGTCATGCTCAAACTGCTTGGGCCAGACCCTCGTCAATCTGCTGCCTCTTCAGCTCACTGCGGGGGAAGGTCACTGGCGGGGGAAGGTCACTGGCGGGGGAAGGGGTGCCCCAGACGTCTGCCACCCAGCAACTGTCCCACCCCGGGACCAGAGACTGACATACCAATGAATCCTGGAAACCTGCAAGACAGAAAAAATGGACACAGTGCCTGGAGAGTCACCCATAAAGCTACCTATAAATACATAAATAAGACAGAAATCCAGCCCATATGACCTATGTAACATTTCTACACATACCTTTTGTGACTTTGGGGTTATAAATCTTTACTCAGTTTTTACAATAAGTATGTCTGTGTGACGTGCGATTGGCCTCATTCCACCCACAAGCACTTTGTCGCTGCCATTCTCGATAGAGATTCCTAATTCAGGTGTCGTATCACTGCTATGGGGTTAGCCCCCTGCAAGGAGCCCCGTAGCAACGGGCTGTCGCACGATTCGGCATCACCGAAAATGGAAAGGAACATCTGCGCGTAGCATAAGGGGCTAATAGTGGACACATACGTCAGCAGAGTCAGCCCAATCTCCATGAACGTGTGACGGCATATCAGCGTGGCGACAGCGGGGAGGAGTTTGAAACCGGTCCACACTCCCACTTTCAAAATTAGCTGACGCAGGTCCCGAGCTAAACAGAATGATTCGGTTAAAGATATTTTTAGTCAGATTTTTGTGTTGTTGTTGTTGTCTTGGGATTACCAGCAGCAGGAATATGGGTGGACACGGGAAATCTTTTGGCTATTTTGTCGTCTGTCAGGCATGAATTTAAACCACTGAGTGGGTACAGATGTGAGAAGCCAGACAGAAAAATAAAGCTGATGGACTGACTGAGGTGAGGAGCGATGACCAAAACACCAACCGGCACATCAAAACAAAGCTCTTCTGTCCAAACATTTTAAATCTGTTTTTATGACCTGTGAACATTCCATTGGTCTTTTTTTGCCAAAATAAAACTTGGGGCCACTGCAAGAGAAACTGGACAAAACAGTGCATTTTTTTACTATTATTCTTTATGATTTTTAATATTGGTGGAAAACAGCTTCTACAAAAATGAAGATTGCAAAGATGAAGTACCAACATTTAAAACTGGAGAAATCAATTGCCCTTTAACCAAATGATTTTCATTAATTCACATTATAACGGGGGATTAATTCAACCTACTATCTGGATAAATCCAAGTAGCTAAAATTGTGTTTTTAAACATGTGCTGCTGTATACATACAGGCACTCCTGCAGGGGTGCTGTGGGGCCTTTGTAAGCCCCGACCAATTGTGCCCTAGAGCAGTGTTCCCTAAGTCGGTCCTCTGGGACCCTCAGACGGTCCACATCTTTGCTCCCTCCCAGCTCCTAGTAGGAGCAAAAACATGGACTGTTTAGAAATCCCCCAAATGTGGTAGCGGTCGGTTTGTAAGCGTTAGTCTGATGCCAGGCTGCACCCACGTTCCTTACAAACAGGAAACCTAGACCACAAATTTTCATTTTCAATTGCACCAGAGATGAGCAACAGAACTCTTTAGTTTAAGGTAAAAGGAGACAAACACAATGGGTTCTCATATAAGACACTACAGACAACCTAGTAGAAAACCTAATTTTTAACTTAATCCTGCACCACAAACAACGCAAGTGCAGCCAAAGCTCTCATATGGGCATGAGTGCAGGAAATCACAGCCTATTCTACACAGGTAACGTATCAGAGCAGATACACACTTCTGGAAAAAAGTCAATAAAAATGAAAAGCTTTCACTAATGATGAGTCTCACTTCTTGTATTACAGAATGGCTGGCCAGAGACCATAGACAACAGAAAATCCTGATAGATTTACAGTCATTTATTTGAAAACAATGAACATTTGAAAGTAGAGACCAGGCACTTCTTATGTAACTTATGTGAATGTTCTCTGTAAGCTTTACATCCTGTGCACCTCAGTGCTGCACTGTTCCCCCAGTCAATGGCTTAAATGCTTAAATATAAGAAATCTAATGCCAATTATTGTTGCCGAGTTTCTATCTTCTTAAACTGACCAGTGAAAATACAGTTTGTGCTTTTAGAACATGGACACTGTGCAAACAAACTTATCTCACATTAGATATCAAGCAGGCGGTGTCTTTTTGTGCCAGTGCCTGTCCGAGGTGTTTTTGCTGAATGTCAGCGTCGAGCCTCATTAAATCTAATTTGTGTAAAAAGCTTCGTCAGAGACATTGTCAGCAAGCTGGTCGCAAACCAACGTTTATAGATATATATTTTAAGAGTTTCACATAAAGTTCGCACCAGCCCGAGTTTAGTTCCGGTCCCAACGACACAAAATAACGTCTTAAACGCTTTATATTTCGAAGGTCCCAGCCTAGCAAAAAAAAAAAAGGTAGTGATTCCAAAAATATAGGTTATGAGCATTCCAAGCATTCCAAGTCATTAAAACTTACATATAATGTCATACCACCTCCAAGCAAAATGCCACATTTCTGCGATATAGCAATAGTAAGTGAATAGAGTATGGGTATACCCCATACCCCTCTTAGCTAGACCTCTGCCTTACGCGGGCCGGCGTGCGGGACGCCGAGCAGCGGACCTTACAGCGGGTCCCTAAAGGGCGACATAGTGGTGACCAGGAAGTCACAGTACTCAGTGGCTTCAACAGCAACTGTCAGTAGCTCGTCATAACCTCCCTTTGGCTAGAGTTCTCCAGACAGGTGGCTATAAAAAAAGCAATAAAAGAATCTACATTTCTGTTTCTGCTGATTTTTTTTAGTCCGATTACACGCCTCGTACCACTCCATTTAAGTAAGATCAGTAATTAAGGTAAAACACACGTACCTGCTTCCAACTTCCGTGCGATGGTACTCGGTACTCCTACCGCAACATCCGCTGTGACCTATGGGATTAAACCTGTCAAAATGTGTCGGAGTTTCAGTTTGTGCTAAAGAGCCATGTTATATGTCGAACAAGTACGATGCATTACATCGTCTTTCTCTTGTACGTGAATTATACATTACTATTTGAAATGTATTTTGTGTTTTTCTTTTGTGTTTTGATGGTTTAAATGATCCAGAATTAACCACCCACTTAATTAAGCACTCAAGTTCTTCGACCTCAACCTATTTTGATAAATGTCATCGTGAATGTAAAGAGTGTGAGATACTGGGTCTCCGGGTAAAATTTCATACCGAAAGCTGAGATTGTGTCCTTGATATATATGTACATTATCAGAGAATAAGTTGCACAGATCTCCCCAGTAACGTCTGACGAACGTAGGTGGGTCAAGTAACATGCTTCTGCGTGCAAAAGTCAAATAAATTAATGACTAAGCTCATTTCAAGTCTTTTTTCCCGGAGACCCTGGGCTTCTCTCTTTTAGCTTCTTGTTATGCTTTTTTAACATATAACGTGTTATAATAATGATTTAAAATGTGATTTTTTAAAATTATTATAAATCATAAACACATCCATAGGTAACCTAGAACATGGCAAAGGTTTACATTATGCCGTTTCTTGCTTTTATGCGTAACTGGTACGTCATGTCCCCGCTTCTACCAAAAGAAATTCCTTGTACTTCTTGTACTTCGTGAATATTCTGACTCAAAGACGCGCAGCGTTTATCGCCTACAGCCATATATTTCCTTCAGGGGGCAGTATTTGTGCAACTTCGGCCTGCAGGTAGTACCGTTCTCTGTTAAAAACAAATGCATTGATTCATTGTTTTTAATCAATCACGGAAATTGACTTTGCTAATATCTTGAAATGCATTTTAATTCAAGAGGAGTTTTGGTAACCAAAGAAAGCTTTCTATTGTTTTATTCTTGGCAGTGTTCCTCTGGCTCCAGACCTCAGAATTCATTGCAGTTTACAGTTATAAGTATGGCACTGAATGGGGCAAACAGAACCTCAAAATGAACTCAGCGTTATTTTCGCACGTCTGTCCTTCACATAGATGGTAGCCACAACCTGTGTAATGAAACTCTGTGATGCCGGATAAGCAGTACTCATGAATGGGCATGTCTGTGCACAATATTTTCTCTCTTAATAACCGATTTTGCTGGTTGATTTGCATTTTACATGATATCTGAAGGCTGGTGTGGTGGTGCAGTGGTCAGCACTGTTGCCTTTCACCAGTGGGCCCAGGGTCTAAGTCTCCACCATGGCTCCGTGTGTGGAGTTTGCATCTTCTCCCCATGTTCTGGGGGGGGGGGGGTTCCTCTGGGTGCCTGTTTGCCCCCACAGTCAAAAAACACACTGAGGTTAATTAGACTGACAAATCATAAATGCTGGGGGTGACTGTGCCCTGCAATGGGTTGGCGTCTCATCCTGGGTAATTCCTTGCCTTATACTCCAGGATAGGATCTGGACCCCACGTGACCCTGAATAGGATACGTGGTGATTGACAACTGAAAATCCAACTTATATTACTTTGTACAGACTTAATATCAGTGACTGCAGTGAACAACTGGTGAGGTTACTGTTAGGATGTGAGAATACCATGCTTTTTGTATTCACTGACACAAACACATTACAGCTCTGCATTGATAATAATCACTATGTTATAATTTGGAGGGGGGGGGGGGTCAAGCATTAAGCCACAAATAAGAGCATTTTGAAAAACTGGGTGAACTGGACAAAAATATACATTAAATTACCCATATGTCACCTTATAATGTGATTGTATTAAATGAAGGAAAATTTGCACCCATAACATGTTTTCTAAATTACTTCTTTTTTGCGACTATTTCTGAATACAATGCACAAGGAAATTACAGTTTTACCGAAGCTGAATGAACTGCAAATTGTGTGAATTTTGCTGATATATACCAACATTTATATGACACTGACCTAGATCTTGCAGGATGATTAAAAAAAAAGGTTTAGAGAAAGGTAGTTATTGTCTGTTGCTAAGTTTAAGGTGCCTTATTTAGCATCGGTTAAGAATGTTGAGTAATGGTGATCATATCATACGGATGTGAGTCCCATATTGTCTTTTTTTGGACCGAAAAACCGTAACTGTGGGCCGTAAACATGGGGCTGTTATTTTGGTTTTAGCCTCAAATGACAGCATCGCGATTTTACTGAATTGCTTCAAAACAAAGAAGAAACTGAGTTAAAATGGCTATAAACAAAAGTTAAACATATAATGTTGAATGAAGAAATAAAGTATTTTCATATTTCCACATAAAAGATGTAACAAGAACAGAAAAAACAACAATAGTATTAATAATAATATATTTGATTCCTATAGTACTTTTTGTAAAACAATATATTCTGCTTATTGAAGATTAATCAAGCAAAAATAGGAAAAATCTTGCTCTACTACATAAAATATTTAGTACTCTTGCTTCAAATAACTGATGTATTGGTTCCTTGGTTATTCGTTTTAAGTCAGTATTAGTCAGCTGACCCGAGTATTGCAGTGGCACAAAAGAGAGAGAAGACATTTGTTTGAAAGATGATGTGCTCTTTAAGATCAGCCCTTAAAAGCAGCAGAGACAAACAACAACCACCATTCCAGCACACATAACGGTGGAACACAAAGAGGTGTGATGCTGCATTGTAAGACACACACATGGTAGCAATTTACAAAGGGCATGGAAACACACGAGTAACTGGCACAGATCTTGCCACACAGAGGCAAACACATTTACATAAACCAAAGACACAGCACAACTATTTACAACATCAGTTACACACGGGGCTCTTTACATGGCTCTTCAGCATGCTGGGAAACACTAATAGGCTCCGATATGTGCAGGGCACTACACTGCCCACCTGCAAAGTTTGACCGTCTTAAGGACCACCATACCCTGTACCCCCTTCAGCTCTGAAACTAGTGCCAGAGGTCTGGTGGCAGCCACCGCTGCGCCATTTCCAATGATGGGTGAGGCAGAGGAGACCGAGAAGCTATCACACGTTGGCCCTTCACCTTGCGCAGCTTGGTGGGGCTTGTTGTCCTTCCCGCTCCTTGGATCGGGTGGCCTTGCGCAGCCCATTCCTGCAGGCCACATCCAGCCGCAGCTCGTCCAGGGTATGCTGCCCTTTTTCCATGTCTGCACCGGCCACTTGCCCAGCTTTAGGCGCTCCTGGGCCAGTTCGGCCTCTAAGGCATGACGTGCCTCCTCGCGGCCCAGCGACGCCGCCTCTGCTACCTGTCTGCTGTTTTTGGCGGCTCCTCCCGCAGCTGCCCATAGTCCTGCCGGTTCTACTGCTGCTGCTCTTCAAGCTGTTGGTGCTCCTGAACCAGCCAAGCATCCAGTGTGCAGCACGCCTGCTTGCAGCTGGCGAGCTGAGAGCCCTCACCGGCCAGCAAACGGTCGTGTTGCCTGACATCGTCTCCAACAGGAGACCATTGGGCTGTTAGGGGCAGCTTCAGGACGCACTGCAGAGGACCGGGGTGATGCCTGGCTCACTGGACTGCTCTCAGCTCGTTTGCTGGCAGCTCTGGTGCGGGCTTCTGGGTAACAGTGTGCCCGGTGCCCTTTATCCCCATAGCACCAGCAAGTAATATGCTTACAGCAAGCCTTACAGCAAGGTGGTCGCCACTGCTTCTCCAGTGTCGCCCATAGGTCTACCAGGTAGGAATGGGCTCCCAGAGTGATATGCAGGAGGACCAGCTTCAGTGGCACCAGTGGGGCCACTTCTGGCATCTCACTTCTGATACCAGTATAATAACTGGCAAACCCCTGCATCACAATGATAACAACAAGAAAAACTCTTTTAAGGCCAGAAACCTGTTCTTTAATACCTGTCTTAAGAAATATCGCACAAAAATAACCACAACTCTATGCTGGAACACATCTGACGTTGGACTGTAAGGCACACACATGGTAACTATTTACAGAGGGCACTGAAACGCTCGAATCACTGGCACAGATCGGGGCACACATTGGGAAACCCATAAATCAGCGACAACTATTTACAACAACAATTATACACGGCGTAATAAACCCGGCTATGCACACCCATCTCACTGTCGAAATACATTTAAATTAAAAAGACATGGAAAAAAATGAACATCACCCGACCTGCAGCGTTAATGCACTTCTGAAGACTTCATTGGGTGGATATTTGGGAGGGGCAAAATATATTCTTCTCGCCCCTGATTGGCTGTAAATATGACGTTTCCGCTGGGGGCTACAGTTTATATAGCCAACCAGGCGCGAAGTTCCAGTGTGTGGGAAAAGTGGACTTTTCCCTCCTATTGTCATCGCCCTGCTTTCTGCGCTACACACGCAATGGAGGAGCGGAGTAGCTGACGGTTTCTTCTCGCTTCCTCTTTCGCTCTTTGCTCCGTCGTTGCGTTCGTCCGCCGCAGGTCTTTCAGCGGCTTCCCGCAGGTTTGCTCTTGCTGTCTGGTTTCAGAGATGAAGTTCGTTATCGGCATTGGCGGGTGAGTCGCAGTGAATGGGCTCGTAATTAAAGTTGGGGTAGAATTACCAACCCGTTGTATGAGATTTTATCAGATTTAATGTGTATGTGTAGCATTAATGGTATATGCAGACTTATGCACGTTTCTGAATTTCCCATCTGATGTTGCGCACTTTCATACTCAGCATTTACTGCGCAGGAGCGGATTTAAGCAATATGAGTGTAAATGAAAATGTCTTCCTGTTACCTAACGTAGTATGTCCCTTTCACCTCACAGGGTAACAAACGGGGGTAAAACTACCCTTACTAACAAGTTAATGAAAAACTTGCCAAACTGCAGTGTCGTTCATCAAGACGACTTTTTCAAGGTGAGTTCTTACAAACTGCTGGTTCTCCCGATCAACTTAACCACATAAATAAAATACGGAGGAAAAAGAGCACACAATAAATATATTAGCTTATATAGTTATTTAATCAGTGGCAGGTTTTTTTTGTTTTTAAATCTAACTCCCCTATTCATAATCCCGTAACAGCTTTTTACTCATTCGACCATATTTCTATGTTGGTACTTTGCTCATTTTGTATATTAGACGTCCCTTACAATTTAGTCAGTTTTTGGCTGAAGCACATTGCAGTGTGTTGCATCCAATGCAGTAGGATATTTTAAACCTCATTCCTCTATATCTGGATAGCGTTATCGTTTTGGGCTGGAAGGTTAAACCTGCCTGTTTAGTTGCACAGAACAATCTTCAGGGCATTTGCCTTTTAGATTGTACAGGAGTATCTCATCCATGTATGTTTCAGCCCCAAGATCAGATTGAAGTGGGTGAAGATGGCTTTAAGCAGTATGATGGTAAGCTGGCCTCTCTTCAGAAGGGGTTTTGCCCGCACGGTCTTGTGTATGAGAGACATGAGCACCTCGATGCATTTGCATGTCCCACATGCAGGACGCCTACTGAAAATCTGTCCATGTTCCTTTCTCATTCTCCTGTTCCTTCCTGCCTCAGTGATCACCTCCCTGGACATGGAGGCAATGATGAGCACCATCCACGCCTGGCTCGAGAACCCGTCAAAATTCGAGAGGTCACATGGCGTCGGCAGCACTTCAGGACGGAAGGGGGCCCTGCAGACGTGGGACGTGGAGGTCCACATCCTTATCGTGGAGGGATTTCTCCTCTACACGCACGGGTAGGTTGTGGGCTCACTGCCCTTCTCTACTTTAGCATGAAGTTAGTCCCTGAGTGGTCTTTGTGTTTCCTCCCAGACCTTTGATCGACGTTTTTGACCAGTGCTACTTCCTTTACCTCCCGTACGAAGAGTGCAGGAGGAGGAGGGGGTGAGGTTATTAACAACATACTACAGAATATTCTAAGTAATGTTAATCTTGTAATTTTTAAATCTGTACACTTGACATTTTTAGAGTGACTGTTTCTGCAAAGACTGGCGTTTTCCAATCTGGGCCTTGGGGACCCATAGACAATCCATGATTTTGCTCCCTGCCAGACAGTCCAAGATCTTCAGAATCAAGAATGTTGACCCTCTGCGGGTCCTCAAGGACTGGATTGGGGGAAACTTTTATGATTGGCAGCCAGGCTCAGCACCGTTGGAATCTTAATCAATCTTCTTACTGTAGGTCAAGGAAATACCTGGTGCCCGACCCACCAGGACTGTTCGACGGTCACGTTTGGCCCATGTATTTGAGACACAAGGCCATCATGGAGGAGACTGGGGTTGACGTTGGTAAAGCCTCTGGTGTCCTGCTGTACCTGCTTTAGTATGTGTACCATTTTAACCGCTGTCTAATTCTGAAATCTCATGTCCTGCAGTACCGCTGGATGGGACCATATCAAGACAGCAGCTGTATAACACAGTCTTTGGAGAGATACAAAACGCTATTGAAAAGCAACTGCATTGAACAAGGGTGAGGGGGGTGTGTTTTATGAGACCGAGGGAGAGGGGAGATGATATCCTTAATTATCTATAATTCTGTTCAGTTACTGGTTACTCTGATAAAGCTATTAAGTAATTCCTTAAATTCCTTATCGACTGCCTTTCCAAACATATTTGCTTGATCATGAAACCTAAGTGGCTTTTTTTTAATTTTTTTTTTTCCCTTTAGGTCACATGACCTGCTGAGGGAACATTCTGTGGGCGGGAGAGACAGTGCTTTGCCTTAAGCTTTAAGTGGCAGCTGCTTATCATTAAGTTGGCTGAAACCTTTTAATATTTATCTCATGTCATTTACTGGCTCAGTTTTATATCTTGCCGTATTTATTGCTTTGACACTTTTGAAATGGATTTTTCTAGATTGACTTGTCAATAAACTCTGCCTCCTGCTCCAGTTTTGGATTCATTTTTTATTATTCATTTAATGAACTGCTGAACGTTTCAGTCGCTAGGGTGCCTAAGACGTGGCGTCGGCCCCTCCAGGAGCATGAGCGAAGGTTTCGGATCTAACTTCATTTCTCTAGCAGCTGTAGGTTGGTAAATGCTCTGTGTGTGTTGGGCTGCGTAACTGTGTCCCAAAATAAAATGGGTCGTGCATGGGTACTTACCCATCACTTGACTTGTTATGACAGAAGTGCTTAGGATTAAGCCTTTGCTTTTTTGTTTCTCAACCTAAATGAAAACAGAAACCATCTGGCCAATAAAACTGTGTGTGGGAGTTTGGTGGTAGGAAAGACCACACCCAAATATTCCAGGGCAAACTGCTCATTTAGACTTTCTTTTATTAAATACTGACTCACTTGCTTCAGACTTGAGGTAAATTCCATTTCTCCATACACGGCCGAGTTGCCCCCTTCTACCACCACGTGTTTGTATGTATAATCGGAGCATCCAGCCTCGTAACCGTCATCTTCTGCCCAAGAGAAGGTGGTCCTTTTAAAAGACGATGAAATGTTATTCAAGTTTTTGAAGGGAACACTTGCGTAACTTGTACATGATGGCATTGAAGGATGTGTTTTCTAAATTCTGTAACACTTGAAGATCTGGAGCTTTCTATTCCTTGAATGTGCTGTAACATTTGTATATTCATGGGAGTTTGATTTCCTGTGGATAGTTAAACATGCCCATTTAATAAAGGAGTGCTGGCAGCCACCTCCGGTAGGTACATACAAAACTTTTGCTAAGCTGTAAGCAGATTTGTTCAGACCAATGTAGTGTAGCGAGGCTGCATTTATTTGTTTGGCCGATGGCCAGGTCACCCCAGGCCCCCCCCCCCCCCACAGTGCAAGGGGGCGGTCACCCCAATTTTGTGCTGGGAGTTCCAGATTTAAGTGACTCAAGGCTAAGGAGCGCAGTAATGCTGGAACACGGTCCATCTGCAGTGACGTGAAGCATTTCCACTTCACAGATCTGATATATAAATATATTCTCTTAGAGTACAAACCGTACAGAATCGAGTCAGAAAGGACACCGATTTTTAAGATTAGTCATTATGCACGTCTGCGTTTTCACTGTCTCTCAAATATCTGGTCCTACATGGTTCCCCTGGTTCTGTGCCTGGATTACCTACTTTTACTCTTGGGGTATTGCTGAAGACATCGGGCCCCATGAAATCATATATTGGGGCCCCCAGTCCAGACCAATCCAGTAATTTTCCAGATTTTTTACTCAGGGACCCATGGAATCGTCCTGATCCCCCCCCCCACACACACACAGCACCCCTGTCTTGAGACATACTGTCCAGCCCCAGACTCACAGACTGAATATACTGTCATTTCTGCACACCTCTAACCAGGGACATTACTCAAAGTGTCTCATTCATATATTTAGCAGATACTTTTGTCCAAGGCAACATGCAAGGAAGGAAAGTTGGGTCAGAAAGCAGGGTAAGCCAGCATCCATGGAGCAGTTAGGGTTAAGGCCCATGACCTTCTGGATACAGGCTGAGAGCCTCCCTAACCCACTGAGCTACACACTGGCCCATCTAGACATGTTCCTTTGACCAACATGTTCCTACAACTAACAGTTTGCGTGGTGACAGTATTTCTGCAACCACAACTTCAAACAGGTTGTGGTGCAGACAAGTCTTGGGGCAAATGTCCTCATCTATGAATGATTCACTTACTGAGAATTAAGTGAAAGAGCCTTCCTTTGTGCTGGGTGTGTAAGGTGAGACTAGTCCTGATACTGCACCTCTTCTTGTGGGTTTCCTTAGCGAAATGCGTTGGATAAACCGCCCCACGGCCCTGCTGAATGGCACTGAGGCGTCACTTTTGGCCCACAAACGTGTGGTAGACAGTGGGCACACATCTCGCTCCGGCCTCCTGTGGTTGAGCCAGATATAAAATAAACAACACAATAAATCTTTACATAAGACCTGTTTTCTCCCCATATGGCTACGGCGGACGCGTTGGAGGGTCTCCACTGGAGATCCAGGCAGCCTGCTGGGGAACAACCTCTAATCCACTCAAACCACCAGCAGTCATATGGCTACTGAGGTAAGACGTGAAATGAGGACAAAACATCTGTTTAAGAAAACAAAATTCCACCAACTACTTTCCTTCAGAAGTCAACAAAGCAGTATCTTCCGCTCTCCCATATACATGCAAAACACAACCACAAGGGTGGGCAAAAGTTGTTTAATTAAATTCCCCTTCTTCATTTAATGTGAAATGACGTCAAATTAAAGTATTTTTTTGTGTCCCCCATATATAAATTATATTTATATAATTTCAACAGCATGAAAATCAAACCAACTATGACAGCTTTTCTATGGAAAGAAAACACAATCATAATAGCGTGAGCCCATTCGGCTTAGAACTTGAAAACATTTTTTGTTGACTATTTACTTCTTATTTGTGACCCCTCTTTGTTGTGAAGTAAAGATATTTTATATCATGTCCTGGAATTAGTGATTCAGTTACATGTCATTGATCAAAATGACGAGTAATAAAGCACTTCCACGGATTAAAGACAATTATTTGCTTCACTCATTTATTATATAAATATGGTGTTAACTTTTCTTCCCAAGCAACAAAACCATATTTTATTAATATATAATTTGACCAGGGAAGATTGCCTTCTGAAAGTTTTTTTTCAATGTATTTGGGTTATATGTTGATGAAATATTTCAGGTCCACTTCAGCTCTAAGGTTTGAGAAAAAACATTATGGCACATGAATAGATGACCGGGAGACTGAAGTCGTACTCTGAGCCTGCTGTTTTGTATTGGAGAGTTCCTTCATCTCTGGAGAGAGCTGAGGTCACCTTATTTGTCACCAGGGTGATTCATTGTTTACTTAGACAGAACGACAGCCGTCTTCTTCCACCACTTGCTGCGAAATATCTGTGGAGTCGGTGGCTTGCCTTTGCCTCATAGCTGAAGCCATGAACGGGGAAGGAAGTTTAAATGAGAACCATGAATTGTGGAGGGAGGGAGGGAGGGGTTTTCTTAAACA
>JAODKF010000009.1:7326870-7340145 GCA_026779585.1 Mormyrus proboscirostris
TGTCATATTGGTCAAAAATTTTTGAAATAACATTTTAAGGATGACAGAAGCTTTCCATGCGCCATGTTGGTTGCGTTATCATTTAGAGTGTTTCCTTTTTAATGCGCATCGCATGTATACATTTGCAGACTTTAAAACCCACCAGAGATACAGCCTGATGCACCGATAATGCAGATTGCAATCAGAAGCGATTTTTTTTTTTTAGTGGGCATCGGGGATCTGTTCTGCTGCGGACACAGTACAACCACGTGTAAAACAGTGTTATGCATGGCTGAATCCCCCCCCATACAATTATATAAGGTGTAAATGAACATGGAAAGATGTCATATGATAACTGTTTGTCGGCCAGTCTTTGTAGGAGGAGGAGACCAAATAACAGCTTCCGGCAGAATTCCCTGCTGAAGGAGCTTTGAGCTCCTCTGGGTTTTAATTAAGGATGTTTGGAAAGTGCAGAGTGTGCTTTAGACTGTGGGGTGGATATTAGCGGTGCTGAGAGTGCAGGGAGGGCAGCATTTAAGGGCGATTAAACGCAGCCTGGTCATAAAATGCCCCGCAGCTTCTACAACCAGAGGTGCCTTTGGCCATATCAAAGTTGATAATGCCTATGAATTATTATTATTATTATTATTTTTTTTGTATTGTTCTTCATAATGTAACGTTTTGCTCATGAGGTCTCCCTAAATTAGCTGCCGGGCTTAGAAAATATGCATGCAATGAATGTCTGTTTGCATGGCCAACAAGACGATGGAGCAATGAGTGACAAGAAAGACAGAAGAGTCTGTATATCTGAGTGTTATGGTTTATGGAGTAAAATCTAGCTAAGCCTGTTTAAGGGCCGGCTCGTGTATCTGTTGTGTTGCGGTAGTTAGTTAATGATTATAAATGAAATTCGGTGTGACATTGCTTTCACACCAGAAACTGGTTTCTGACTATGAATGATGGGTTGCTGTCCTGCATGAGAAGCTCAGTGGCATGATCTCACAACATGGTCTGTTTAAGCAGCCAACATCAGAATAACCATACGCACAATCTATTGTAAACGCAAGTTCTTGAACTTGGTCAGTTCAAAAGATGTCACCACAGTATCTGCAGTAACCATCCCATAAACCAATGCGTTTGGGACTTAACCACTACCCCACCTTCTTTTGCGAGTCATTAATTAAGAAATTCTGAAATTTAACTTATAAATGGAATGGCTGAGACGTCCCTGAGGCGAGCTTTGCGAACTGAAGCGATGTTCTAGGCATCCAACAAGATTTCTGTAACTTTCTGGAGAATTTCCATCCATCAGTCCATTTTCTGTAACCACCTGTTGTCTTCAGGGTTGCCGGGGGGGTGGGGGGGGTGTGTTGTTAGGGAAGCCTAACCCGGGGACAGTGTGCGCAAGGCAAAAATTTCTTATTACTTTTAATTGTGTTACTTTTAATTGTGTTAATTTCCACATGTTCTAACGTTGTCGGTTTTTTCTAAGCAAATGTACTCTTACTACTACGTTAGCAGCTTGCGTTATTGAAACTATGCAAGTCCGATGCAGGAGTTTCCCGAAACCATAGTTTAAACTATAGAGGTAACGACACTGCGAACTTACATGGTACATTGTTAAACGACACAGGTGTTTCCCAAAACCGAACTACAGCTTGCGAACTTTAGTAGAACGTTTGTTCCAGGTGACAACGTCATTGATGGTGGAAAATGCAGTCGAAGGAGGTTAGACATCATTTAAGCAAGCTGAAAATATTACATAATCTTGCTGTACAAATTTCTATAATGTCAAGTGTTTTGAAAATGTAATTGTAAGAGTACTTTTTCTGTACTTCTCTGTTCATGAGTATGGAATGATTTCAGAGGACATTGTTTACCCACCTTGTTTGTGCTTTATGGTAGAATTCATTACATAGATAAATATATATTTAGGGCTGCATGATTATGACATCACAATATCACATATTGCACTATTTATAAAACCAAATGCGAGATGAAGTTCCCTGAAATAAGCTATTGCCAAATAGAACTTATCTAACAATATAGTGTATCTATTTTACATGCACTTATAGTATGATTAAAATAAAAATAAAATTAATGTTATTACAGATAGAGCCGATGTCACTAATGCATTGTAGCCTAAGACCCAATAGTTGTATTTTCCCTTTACATGAAGCATCATACAAGTAGCATATTATTATGTCACTATTGCCCTCATGCTTCTACAGCTGTGAAGGACCTGGTTTATTGATGCGCCCAGTCCCTGATTACAACATGCACACACTTGATGGGATTTGGCACTTTTGAAGAAAGTAAAGTGTACCTGGGTGTCCCCCAGTGAAAAACCCTATGGGGTTAGTGGTTAGAGAGAGAGAGAGAGAGAGAGAGAGAGAGAGGTTATTCATAAAAAAGTAAAGTAAAGCAATCAGACGGTTATTGTACAAAGAATGCTGAACGAAAGTTCAATACACCAATTTCAAAAACTCCCGGTACACTCAAAATGCCAACATCAATAACCTTTCACTCAGCACTGAATGTGTGACAGATTCTACCAGTAATTTGCAGTTCCGCCAGCCCTGCTTTAACCTCGACGACATGTACAGGAGTAAGGAGAAATAAGTATGATTAATAAACATGAATCTGATGACAAACCATTAAAGAAGCTTGGTAACTGGTTTCAATTTAGCAATAGTCTCATATTTTGACAAAAGGAATTTCACTTATATAACCACACAGCACATACATGTGTGTCTTTGAAGAATGGAGAATGGAGAAAGTGTGCAGTGGCACCCACTAGATAATACTTAATCTCTCCTCTCTGGATCACGGTTATATATAATTTTTTCGGATCCTAATGAATCCTTTATGTGTGCCGCGAACACTGTCAGTCAAGGTGAAAACACCTCATGCAGCCTTGACCAGCCCATAAAAACCATCTTAAACAAGTACCTTGTGCAGAAGAGAAATGCACCAGCATGGCGGATAACGGTGCGGGCTTTCTCTAGGCGGTATGCTGTTACGTAAATTGCAACTCAACCACAGTACAAATTGAGGGTGTGAGAATGAAACCGAAGGTGATTTTACCAGCATTTCTATTTTGTTTTAGTTAGTGTTGCATTATTGATTTCAGTTTTTATTTAGCTTTCTTTTTCTTTTGAAAATTTATATTTATTTTCTAGATTTCAAAAATATTTCGGTTAAGAATTTATTTTTTCGCTCCTAGTGTCAGTTGTAGTCTGTTTTCTTTAAGCATAATAACGCTGGTTTGAACTTCCCAAAACATGTTGTTCGCCATTTCACTACCAGTACTACGTTTGAAAATATGTGGTAGCTAAATTCTTTCTATTATCTTTCTTATCTTCATAATCCGTCTCCTAATCGCTTATCCAGTTCACAACCTGGGGGGGTGGGGGGGGGTTTGCTAGAGTCTTTCCACGGCAGCATGCGGCACAAGGTCGTGGAACTTCCTCACAGTCAATGGGGAAAGTTAGTGACGTCATTCAGGTTAAGTGCATGTGTTTGGGTCGTGAAGGGAAGCCTCTGTGACACAGGGAGAGCATGTGGGCTGCAGGCACGCAGAGCGAAGCGGGATTCAGGGTTCAAACTCGGGAGGTGTCGGGTTCAGCGCTGCCCACTGTGCCAGAAGCTGTCAAGATAACATATAACGTATAAGTAGACAGCGGTTAGTTAGTTTTTCATGTGATCACTACGATGAGAGCTTATCTTTTTCGATTCTGGCACTTGGGTGTCACCGAGGCTCTGTTAGGAGCACCGCTAGCTCGCACTTCTGGTGTGTGACTGTCGGATAGCCCTTCTGCTCTCTGTGCGCAGTTCGCATGTTTTCCTGCTGTCGTGCAGATTCTCACCCCAGCCGTATACCCTGTGCTTCCTGGGACAGGACCTGAAATGTGGATGGATTGATTCTAACAATGGTTAATAGTCTATATGTTAGCAGTTAAATAAATATTCCCTGTAATTTTTTGCTGATTTTTTTCAGAGAGGCCCGTGGACCTTGCCAGGAGTCCCCTGGTGCTATGAGGCGTTGTGAGAAGAGCAGACACGCTGGTGAGGTCAATGGCTTTACCTCCGTCTTCTTGTTGCTGAGCTGTGCGTGACAGCCTCAGTGTGAGCCTTAAATTAAAAGGCCAGCGGTCGGCCTTGGCTTACTTTTCTGGCGGTTGTGGCTGCAGTGTGAGAGCGTCGTACGGGGTCCATGGGAGCCAGAGTGCAGAAAAGGCCCCATTCTTATTTGCTGCTAGCTGTCTTCCATGGCATTGTGGTCTGCGCACTCTGTGAAGGATGACGATCCCCTCCGCTGTGTGCTCTGTCATGTGAAAAAGATGCAGTTGGCTTTAAAGCTACAGAATTCTGAGTAAAAAATGATATTCATGATTTAGTCAAAGATAAAATTCTCCCTTTTTTGATTTGTACGCGCCTTATGAAGGATCATGTTGAGTTTCAGATTTAATTAATCAGTGTGTCTAAAAAGCTATATATATATATATATATTTTCCCAGCAGCGCTTTGTATAATTGATTTTGAAGAAATATGCTCTCCAAAAGCAATACAAAATTGTCTGATGTACATTTTTGAAAATGAGCTGACGTGATTAAGTATGTGAGAAGAATGCAACCGTTCACCTGACAGCTGTCCTACGCACAGCAGTGAAATGCGGAGTGGTAACGTCAAGTCACATTTCATACCCTGATGTTCATCTGATTTCCTGGAAGCAGACTTCTTATCAGCATTAACGTTTTGTAAATCAATATTTGTGAAATACAGTCTTGGAATAGGTGCCCTAAATTTAGACTCCTCACATTGTGTCAGAATTTGATAGCTGTTTCCAAAGACTGTGCCGAGATCTTGTCGCTTGGAGAGCCGCACAGTATCATTATTTACAGGAGATCGAAGCTCTTGTAGTTTTAAGCCCCTAGTCTCAGAATAGCAGGACAGAAAGGTGGGAAAGTGATGCATCGGTGTTTGACAGGTGGGGGACTCTGAGTGACCTTCATTGGGTAGAATTCAGGTCATACAGGCTGACCGGGGAAGCCGTAGGCCTGGGTATGTGACGTGACAGCTCCCCCAGCATCGGGAAACGGATGCAGATGAGTGCAAGAATACAAAGCACCTAGATTTTGTGTGTTTTAATTGAGCGGTGTAACGTGTCTCTTTAACTCTCCCGTGACTGCATGCGTGTCACGGATCGCTTCGTCACAGCCCTCGCAGTGCTCCGAGCGACACGCATCCAACCGCTCCTTCCCGTCATTGGCTCTCATCTGCCGGCCGTCGAATTCTCTGATGTAGAAGACACCTCCCTCGTCCAGTCCTCCTCATGTATGGAGGCTCTGGGGGGCCCAGAGGAGCGATGTGACTGGACTGTCTGGAATTCTCTTCTCATCTCCATTTGTCTTGCTTTAGTTGGGACTTTAGTGAGATTCTAATAATCTCCATTTGCCGGGTCAACAGGGAGACTTCCTCAACACTGGTGTGCATTTGTGGTGCACTGGTGCTGTGAAGTATTCAGTTGCAGAGATGATATGACAGGTAAACGTTGACTGTTTTGCCAGTGGCTTTGGTTTGGTTTCTCTGCATTTGTCTGTTTTTTCCTATTATGCGTAAGTATCTTGCAGCTGGTGTTTTGGCAGGGAGCTGATATTTATATCAGAAGTTCGGATTTGCAGTGTACAAGCCCCGTGGATAGTTTGTTTTTGCATACTTAATTGTAGCTGCCTCCCTTTGAACAGCAAAAGTGAATGAGTAAACGGGAAGCTAACAAGCTAACAACCAACACTGACTACACTTCAATTATTGATCTGAAAGCACGCAGCTAGACCACTCTTATTTCACGGAGCCTTAAGGTTAATAACCATGCATTATTCACCAAGAATTTGACCGTTGCACTGTATTCTTTCACAGGCAGAATGATGTCTTTTATTGTAAGAAAGACACAGTAGAAATTAAGTTGAGCTCAGTTTTAGGGACAAACAGACTCCTTGAGATGTTGGACGATCTTGTGTAGGGAGATAAACTTTATCTAAAACAGCCCCAGCTTTCTCTGTCATTCACAAAGTCTTCCACAGCATAAAGGATTTTCTCACCTCATGAATTCAGGTAGCTTATGCAGTATGAAACAGTGGCACGCCGAAGGCTTGAATAGATGCACTAAAGGTAGGTTTATCACAAAGCATACTTTAGGCCGTAGCAGTTTGAACTGTGGCAAGCAGGATGATGAGGCCGTCAAGTTTTGCTAAATTGCGTGGCCTCATCTCCGATTGCAGCACAGTTTTGTTGCAGTCATTTGTCTCTGGTTTGTTCTGTCATGTGAAAAAGATGCAGGTAGCTTTCAAACTTAAAAATTCTGAGTAAAAATTGATATTCACGATATAGACAGTTAAAGATAAAATTATACTTTTTATTGAATTTGGGCAAGCAGGATGATGAGGCCGTCAAATTTTGGTAAATTGCGTGACCTCATCTCCGATCGCAGCACAGTTTTGTTGCAGTCATATGTTTATGTTTTGCGTTGGCTTGGCAATGTTCCCACTATATTGCCAATATTTCGATTGACTCGTTAAGTGATGTTGCGGCAAAATCTACTTCTGCTGGTAATGACAGAACCCCTGAAAAAGGTGCAATGACATCATCACGTGGGGGCAAGCAGCTTAGCCTGACAGTGATCGATGGGCACTTTGTCATGCATTACTTTTCAGGGACTGGAAAAGAGTCATGTGACGTGACTGTGGGGTGAAAGAGATCTAACAAATGATCCAATTAACTGTGTGGAAAGTCTTACCTCGCCAGGCTTGCTGTGGTGTGTGAGTCGTACGCATGGTGTGAAGGGATGTCAGGAGAGAGAGGCCTAATTGTTTGCAGTCACATATCCTATCTCTAGGTAGTCAGTGTCCATGGAGACCAGCCATAGCTTGTAGGCTTTCATGTTCTTTTTTGTAACACATAAGCCTGACATTTCTTTCCAGTTTTGGTTCAAAAGTGCTGCCTGGCTTGTTGGTTAATGAATGATTGTTTGAGTGCCGGCGGCTCGCTTGCTCACTTCCCCGCTCGTCTGTTTGCTTCGGCCGCCACTGTCCCGGCACAGCGGACCGGAACGAAGCCGTCTAAGCGTGAACACGCGATTTCTCAGTCTTTCCGGCTGAAATGGGGAAGTAGGGAAGACCTTCAAGGAGGCCGTTGGAGAATCAACAGTAGGCTAAAGTCAGTGTTATTTAAAGGGAACTGATAAGTTACGTTTGTTTGTTTTTTTTGTTTGTTTACATAAATTATGCAGCAGTCTCATTAAGTAGTCAGGTTACTACAGCCATCAGTGAGTGTCATTAAGTATATTAACCATTAACTTTGGTAATTCTCCAAGTCTTTAGCTCTCTTTGCTGCGGAAGGAATTAATGAATCTCCAGCTCCTACATTTTTTGATGGTACTGAGTAATGGTGATAAACATTCAAATGGTGATATTTCCTAATGATATTTCCATACTTGTAGGTAGAACTACTAATGTTTTAGAGATGCTAAGTCCAGTTAAATGCCAGGTCAAAGGTCACACTGAGTGTCAGTTCCACCCAGTTGCTCGTACGCAGTTTTGCTGTGACGCAGTTGCAAACATGACAGGACATGCACAAGCTTCCCCAGGTAAAAAGGAGAGGGTATCCCCGACTTTATGCATCGGAGAAACCTAAATGTCAGGCGGGGAAATTGAGGGGGAGGGAACTAGTTTTATGTTTATGCTGGAAAATGATTAACTTCAGAGATGTCTGAAGGCATCACTCGAAACCATTTTAGCCGATTGCAACTCTGCTCTCTTGTTGGGGGGAAGAACAGGCACAATTTCTGAGCAAATCAAAATCCGACTCGGTCAAGGTGTATGTACAGCGAGTGAAAGGGGGGGGGCTGGTTCCCCATAAAGACCGGGGCAAGTACAGACACCTTCAGCATACCAGAGCAACCCTCCAGCTCAGCGTCGTCCTCGCAGAAACACATCACCTCAAGGCGTGGAAGAACAGGGGTGTTCCTGAAATCTGCGGAACGCGAGCCATTTTCAGGGACGGCCGTCTCCGAGAGCTGAAGGGCATGTCGCTCCTCTGAAGTGGCTGGCTCACCATGATGCACCGCTGCCTCGCCGGGTAACGGCCTCGCTAACTCTGACTTATCGCGTTGTTTACACAAGGATGACTGCACCAAAGGAAATGGCAGAGAAATGGCTGAGGGTGTTAGTGCCCTGGAGAGGAGGCCAGACACGCCCCGGCAAAGACCCTAGACAAGGTAAAGCTTAAATACAAAATAATAATAAATTGGATGGTGCAGAAGCTGGATGGTGGGGGGTTTAGATTGGCTCACTATTGGAGACATATACTATAGGGCAGCATTTCTCTATCCGGTCCTCGGGGACCCACAGACAGTCCATGTTTTTGCTCCCTGCTACCAGGAGCTGGGAGGGAGCAAAAATGTGGACTCTGTGTGAGTCCCCGTGGACTGGACTGTGAAACACTGCTATAGGGGAATATTTTGGAAATACAATGTTACATAATCATGCACCTTAGGAGCATGGCTCAGACTGTGAAGAATATTTCAACAAAGTGAGGGTGCAGTGAAAAAAAAAAATGAACAAGACTGATGGATTGTCTTGCAGTTTAACAGTTTCGCCACAATGCAAGCCATGTTTAATGTAGAGTTCGTGTTTTTTTCTGTTTCCGGCTGAAATACTTTAAAGATCTGAAACAGTGTATTGTTTTTATCCTGGACTCTGTTTTCTGAGGGAAAACCTTTTGATGAATTAGTGGAATTGAAACTTTGATTCCAACACTGATGTTCTGTAGGATATGGAAAAGACCTTCTGTTTTTAAATTGATCTTATTTTAAAATGTGTCCTGTCTTGCACAGGCCTGAAAGCGTTAGAGTTTAGACTGAATAATTTCACTTGTGAAGATCCTGTAGTATTGTGTGTCACCTCAAAGGACGTATTGCACAAAAACAAGTCAGCTGAACTGAATAAATGTCCTTTATAATGATATAAATTGCAAAAATGTATTAATTACAACATCTTTGTCCTTATCAGTCAATACCTGTAGAAAAAGAACTCATCATCTGAACTCACTGCCTGCTATTTTGAATTCAGTGTCAGTGACAAGAGAAGTAATTAAAATAATCATTCATGCTAGCACCACGAAAAAGCTGCATTATATAAAAAGCTCTTGGGAGTCTTTCTTTCCCGTGTTCATCAGACAACACAAAATCTGGGTAGTGATGCTGTACTTGGATTTAAAAAGAATGTCTGTTATATGTAGGAGATGGCACTGATTAGAGCCGCTTCTTTATAGGCTGTATATACATCCATCAATCATTCATTCATTTTATATATGATTAGTACTAAACCTAAATGTATTCATATCCCTTTTCTATGTGACCTTCTCTGTTCCATTAGAATAAGTACAGATTTGTGGCAGATTACACATCCAGTAATGGGGAACAGATGGTATATTGCTGTTGATCTGCCAAGCAACTGTTCTCATTAAAATTCACACTGTATAGACTGGCCTTTTTCATCATATGGTATTTAAATGGCATTATTTTTGAGCCTTTTCAGCTAATTCACTTTGTTGTTTATTTTTCAGAGGAGGAACGGCGCGTGAAAGCCAATGACCGCGGCTACAATGAAAAGTTTCTGTACGCTGTGAGTACTTCTGTATTTGTTCTTGCTGAAGCGGGGGTGAGCAGGGCGATTCGGTCAAAAACTCGCAGTGAGGGCCGGCGTGACGCCCTTAGAAGGAATGTGGAAATAGCTGTATATAGAAAAGGATCTTTGGAAATAAAATGATATAAAGCTCCAGGGAGTAACTTTTGGCTCAACACAGGCGGGGACTGAGCTCTCTACTCATTTCATGATTATTTGGATGCTGGTTTTAATTATTGGGGAGATACAAGCCCCCCTGCCCCCTGTAATTTATACCCATGCTTAAGCTTAAATGTCCACATGCTCTGCTCCTATTCACAAATAAAATAATATGTGATATTTAATGACATGTTCTATGTGTGTTATTTAACATCAGGCCTTGTTTAATGTAATTACCAGTGATTAGAACTTTGTTTGTAATGATTACCTTGTCTGCAGTGTAATGTTCATACACTGAAGAAGGTTCTTTAAGTGAAACTAGCTGAAAGTCAGTGATGATCACTTCTCCAGTCAGGAGGGCAGACAGAGTCACATGACACAGTGATGGGAAACGGGAAAGGGAATTTCCCCTTTGTGTGTTATAGGGCAAGACCCACATGGGCGTTTTGAGTAAGAGAGATAGCAAAACTTGGCCACTGCCATTGTGGGGGGAATTGCACAGGAAATCGGATGGGGCTGACTTATTGTGCTATCGTATGTACTTAGGCCTAATAAAATGAGGGACATCTGAACAATCACAGTGTTCTGAGTGACCTGGCTCTGTCCCCTTCCTGGCATTTGCTGATTAACCAGTGTCCAGTGGAAATGCATACGATAAGGAATTAAAAAAAACCAGAGGGGAATCACAGGACAGTGAGCAGCACAGAATGCATTGTTTTGAATTACAACAGCTTGTGACAGTTAAGTTCTTTTTATTGAGATCCTGCCCACGCAAATCTTAGACCGGTATTCTCAGAAACATATTTGCACCGTTATTCCATCGTGACAGGTGTGCCGGCAGATCATTAAATGGAAGTGACCTAAAACAAATTAGATGACAGCAAAGTTGAAGCAGAGAGGCTCACAGCAAACCACACGCACCCACTGTGCAGGCCTCTTAGTCTGTGTGTCGGAGTGGCTGAGCCTCTTTCTCGGCCGTCCCGCGCTCCAGTGACAGTAGTGGATACCCCACCTGTGCGACCTGGAGAGTCTTTATTCAATTATTTGTCCCAGCAATGCGTGGGGCAGCCTGGCGGTCCCGTGGTTAGCACTGTTGCCTTACACCTCTGAGACCCGGGTTCGAGTCTCTCTCCAGGTGCTCCTCTTACCCCCCTCAATTGCACAGTAGGTGTGTGAGTGTGCCCTATGACCCTTTGGCACCCTGTCCTGGGTTGTTTCCCACCTTGTGCCCATCCAGACCCCCCCCCACCCTGAACATGACAAGCACTTACAAAAGATGGATGGAAATGCTTAAACTTGGGTACTTACTCCAGCTATCCAGTCTGTCTGACCCGAACAGGATCCATATGCTTCACAGATTCCCACCACACCCTGCCCAGCGGATCGCTCACTGGTGACTGCACTTGCCGAAGGCATTTAAATAAGTTCTGGATACTTCTTTGACTTTGACATATTTTGCATTGATGAGCCATTCATCCACTCGTGTTGTATTGTTTGTGTGTGGAAAATGGCACTTTAATATCCATACCAGGTACTTGCGGGGGCGGGGGGCCCTTTTCAACTGAAGTATCAAAAGTGTCTCTCTTTGAAGTTACTGAGTGCCATTACTTTGCTTTTTACTTTTGAGTACTGGCGACCACCAACTGCCAGTCCCACAGTCTGGTGTACGTATAACCGTCAAGCGCCTCCCCCTCAACAACACCTCTCGACCGCATGGTTAAGAGTAAATAACCATCTGAGATTGTGTAAATGACAGGAAATTCACAAGGTTAGGGAGGTTTCTGACCACAAGGGAATCAGCAAAGTAGGTCATTTGTTTTTCCCTCTCTATCCTTCTAAAGAACGCCTCACCTTGCTTTGCTAATCTAGGTCATCATATTACTCGTAGCTGCTGCATCTCATATGATATGCTGATCTTCAGTAACTCCAGAAAAAGTTCTCCCATCATCTACTCAGAGATCAGGTGATCCATAAATAATGTAGAACTAAGGGCCTCATTCTTTTAAACTGCATTGGAGCAGAAGTACTGGTCATTGTCTTGAAATAAATTAATAATCACGATGTAGTAAGCATTCAGAGCCTTAAATTCTAAGCAAAATGAGGCTCTTTGTTCTTAATTTAGTGACCCTCCACTCTGTGCAAAGAAAAGGCCCCATATTTTTAGGGGACTGAACCCAGACGCATTTAAACTTAATAATTTGAGACGAGCTGTGTGACAGGCAGATCTTGAACTGCCTTCTATCAAGACTGTTTTCGGAGATAAAGTTTCACATTAATAGGTCAGTGGTCTTTCCAAAAAATGGTCAGTGCTTGTCATGCCTTACAAGATCAGGATCAGAGCCACTAAAATATACTGCGAATTGCCTTATATTAAGTGATAAACAATTGCAATGTTTTTTTTTTTTTTTTTTAGGACAATCGCATCAAAACATCAAAGTACAACATCTTCACCTTCCTGCCCATCAATTTGTTTGAGCAGTTCCAGCGTGTTGCCAATGCCTATTTCTTATTTCTGCTCATATTACAGGTGAGTTTAGATTACGTGGATTCATAAATAAGTAAGTGTGATGTGTCTGCAAGCATGAGTCGGCTGTCTGCTCAGAAATCTTGGCTGCCTGACAGGCTGCCTTCGAAGCCACATGTCCACTGACCAAAACGCCGTACTATACCTTCGTAAATCGGTGCGCACACAGTAAGCCATCATTCACACCGCGCATGTCTGCCGGCGGGTGCCTCGCTGACCATTTGGTGATGATCTCATGAGACTTCCCTGCCTGTGCACTTGTAGCTCATTCCCCAGATCTCATCGCTGTCCTGGTTCACCACCATTGTGCCTTTGGTGTTAGTGCTGACCATCACGGCTGTGAAGGACGCCACGGACGACTACGTGAGTATGGCTGAAGGTCCCATTTTCAAGTCACCTTGCCCCCCGGTATTAACGTCTCGATTGTGTTTGGCTGCCATTTTCCCTGCACTCATCATAATGTTATCATAATGTCACCATGATGTCATCATGATGTCATCATAATGTCATCATAATGTTATCATAATGTTAATATACTCATGATGGGCTGAATGAACCGTGAAATGAATCTGTTGTGATGAATATTGTTATAGCCTGCTTGTTGCATAGCTAGACCCCTCGACTGCATATCAATGCACGTATCTCTAAAATTGATAATATTTTGTCATTCATAGTCCTGCACTGTTCTGTTCTGTTTACAAACTGTCTGAGGTTTTAACGAGTAGGAGATGCTTTCCTTCTCATCTGTCGTTCGTTGTTCCCAAATTCACCATCAAAAGCTCATCGAGACAACACACGCTCATACAGTAGCAGGACTCATAGCCGTGGCAAATCGGACGTAATCCTGCATATGTATGGGAGGTATTTTCTGCAAAAAATAAAATGAAAATGATAAAAAGAAAATGCAATCTCCACTTTGCCATTTAGTTT
>JAODKF010000009.1:7343395-7356101 GCA_026779585.1 Mormyrus proboscirostris
AGAGTGGTGCTTTGGGCTGGTCATCTTCGCAGGTACACTGGCTGCGTGCTGCGCAACACAGAGTGGTGCTTTGGGCTGGTCATCCTCGCAGGTACACTGGCTGCGTGCTGCGCAACACAGAGTGGTGCTTTGGGCTGGTCATCTTCGCAGGTACACTGGCTGCGTGCTGCGCAACACAGAGTGGTGCTTTGGGCTAGTCTTCTTGGCAGGTACACTGGCTGCGTGCTGCGCAACACAGAGTGGTGCTTTGGGCTGGTCATCTTTGCAGGTACTCTGGCTGCGTGCTGTGCAACATAGAGTGGTGCTTTGGGCTGGTCATCTTGGCAGGTACACTGGCTGCGTGCTGCGCAACACAGAGTGGTGCTTTGGGCTGGTTGTCTTGGCAGGTACCCTTGCTGCGTGCTGCGCAACATAGAGTGGTGCTTTGGGCTGGTCATCTTTGCGGGTACTCTGACTGCGTGCTGCGCAGCACAGAGTGGTGCTTTGGGCTGGTCATCTTCGCAGGTGCTTTGCCGCGCTTCACAGCGACGTTTACAGCAAGTCCTCAGCAGGAGAGTAAACAAAGACATGCGATTGGGTCAACAAAACAAGTGCCCCTCTTATGTGCTGTTCATCTTTTATAGGGTAATATGTAAATGGGCTGGTTCGAAAATATTCTTTATTATTTTAGTCAGTGAGGGTTCAGAATCATTAGCTGTTAATAGCAGATTCCCACAGAAATTTGCATGCGTGCGTGTGTTTGTGTGTGTGGTCCTGGTGTACATTACATTGTGGGGACCAAATATTCCCACAATATGATAAAAACCTGTTATTTTGATGTGGGGACCATTCTTTGGTCCCCACAAGAGGATATTCAGTGTAATAAAAATCTATGACTGCAATCAAAAAAGCAACAATGCCAAAAGACTTGTGTTTTATTTGGTTACTTATGGTTATGGTTAGGGCTGGGTAGGGGCTAAGGTCTCCATGTTGGGATTAGGGTTTTGCCCATAGAAATGAATGTAGAGTCCCCACAAATATATAGTTTCAAACCTGTGTGTGTGTGTGTGTGTGTGTGTGTGTGTGTGTGTGTGTGTGAGAGAGAGAGAGAGAGAGAGAGAGAGAGAGAGAGAGAGAGAGAGAGAGGATTGTCTCATTTACTGTCATAAATGTTATATAACATTCAAGTACACATGTAAGCAATAAATGAAAGTAATTAGATTAGAATATTCATTTACATGTGCTGGACAAATGTTAGTAATCCATGTGTATATTTGTAAGAATTTGTCTGCATAAGTAATTTTTTAAGGATGGTCAGCGCTAAATATCCTGTGTTTGTGCTCGACAGATTGTAGGCAATTTTTGACTGGAGCTGTATGCTTATGGCCACGACAGGGGCATGAGAGCAGAATCGGGCCACCAGAGTGGTACGGATGTCACTGTCTGATTATCAATTTCCTCATTTTGTTAGGACCACAGACGAAGCTAATGCAGAACTGTGGGAGGACGGCGTTCAAAAGAACCAGCATCGAAAGACTGATGAACACTTTAGTGTTATGGGTGAGCTGATCTGCCTTTTCTTCTCCCCGGAGCTCTCCTGTATAATTACTGATGGTAATTAACATGCCACGGTAAGCGTGGATTCATTAACGGTAACTGACAAAGCAAGCAGTCGGTTTTCACAGTCCAGAGAGCAATGGATCACACTTGCATATACTGGTTCTGTGTAGAGTTTCGGCCTCAGGGCCACATATTCCAACTTGCTAACCTTACAAGTCTTTTTGTACTGATGTGTGACAAAAGCCCAAATATTTATGCAAAAATACCAGATAGACCACAAAATGTGCAGCTCTGAGAACCTTCTTCCGACTGCCTGTCGTCAGATATTTGGGTTCCTTCTGTGCATGGGTATCATACTTGCCATTGGGAACTCCATCTGGGAAGAAAAGGTGGGCGGAAAGTTCCGGGTGTACCTTCTGTGGGACGAAGTGCTGAACGACGCCGTCTTCTCTGGGTTTCTGACCTTTTGGTCTTACATAATCATCCTCAACACAGTCGTTCCAATATCCCTCTACGTCAGGTAAGAAAAACATGCCAGATGCGGGAGTGACAGCCTGCTGTGATTTAATTGCATTTACAGTGTAATATATGCTCAGGCATACATGTAAAACCTTAGATGTGACTGGCTCGGTGTGTCCTATGTTCATATACTGGCTGTATTGTGAATTATATATTAGCTAACTAGCAGAGGTGAATCCGGACTAAGATTTTTTTTTAACCAACCGGCTCAATACTCTGACTGTGACTCTTTATATTCAGCTGGTTGGTTAAAACAAAATCTCCGGATTTTTTCTTCTCTGGACCTGAAATTTCCACTTCTGCTTGCCGCACAAGTGTTGTGGAAAGCAATTGAAAGTGTGTCAGTATGTCTGTTAAATTCTTAACTTGCTTTGCTAATTTAGCATTCGTCGAATGGCGAACAGAAATATAATGTGTCTTGGGGTATGAAATATGTATTTAATTCGCATTGGCAATGGGTTTTGTTTAGGTTGAAATCGTGAAATAGTGAATACTGTGTGTCTCTTGGTGGGGTTTGCATAACTTGTGTCTGCGTTGCTCTGATCTGGGTGTCTGGCTCGAAAGCGTGGAGGTGATCCGGCTGGGCCACAGCTACTTCATCAACTGGGACCGGAGAATGTACTATAGCCAGCGGGACATGCCAGCGGAGGCCCGCACCACCACGCTGAACGAGGAGCTGGGCCAGGTTGAGTACATCTTCTCAGATAAGACTGGCACCCTTACGCAGAACATCATGGTCTTCAACAAGTGCTCCATCAATGGAAGAACCTATGGTATGTCCCAGAAATGTCTGGCTTACAGTCTACGGAATAATGATGGAAACGAAAAGAAATATAAAACCTGGTAAGAGTTTTAGCTTGGAGCACTAATGATTTATCTTCTTTTGTTAAGGTGACGTTTACGATGAATTTGGGCATAAAGTGGAAATCACGGAGGTATGTCTTTAAGTACTTCATCCTGAAATGGCCAGGTCTCTTTCTCTAGAACTGGGCTGAGCCGTTGCAAAAAGAGAGCGTTGATGAACCTGAAAATAGAGTAAATGGAAAAAGCCCAGACAATGAGCAGTTTAAGATATGTTGCCGAGCAACTAAAGGGACATGAGACACAAATCAAAGAACTTCTGGTCTCTTTTTTGAAGATAAGGTCTCTGAATTCCTGCATTAGTCAGCAGCTAGATAGAATGGTTATTACTTTGTCAGGTGAAATAACAGCATGACTTTAATTAGACATTGATATAATCTATATAATGACATGTTCTTGGTTAATATGGTACGGTGCAATAAAAATATTTAGAACGCCAAGATATTTGATTTATTATGCATTATGCCAGTAGGTGTTCAGTCTGGTCTTACTTTTAACAGTATGAAATGCAGTTTAACATGCTTATTTTATTCCTGCATGTTTCTTTTTGGTAACTGTAGAAATCCCCCTGTGTTGACTTCTCCTTCAATCCCCTGAGAGACAAGAAGTTCCGATTCCATGACCACAGTCTGGTGGAAGCCGTTAAGCTGGGTGACCCAGCAGTTGAGGAGTTTTTCAGGGTGCTGGCTCTGTGCCACACTGTCATGCCCGAGGAGAAGAATGAAGGTGAGATGTCAAACGAATGGCCACAGGTGCAGTGAGGGCTGCTTCTTGCCATGAGTGTGACTTCTCATCAGAGACATACAGGTATCCTTCCTGATTGGAAGGTTTATGAAATGAAGGAGAAGAATGTTGATCTGTGATTAAAATGCGGTGGTTTCCAAAAAATGCTCGGATATCTTTGCATTTCAGAAACACGGCAACCTTCCTTTGTAGACATTACATTTATTTTGCAGACAAATGTTATCCCAGGCTGTAAAAAACGTACATTTGAGAAATCAGGATTCGGTTAAGGGTTTTGCTCAACGGTGAATTCACTCTGCCAACCATGACATGGGATTTAAACCCAACTGGCATGGGATTTGACCTGATGAAATTCCACACAGACACGTAGCTCATTGTGCCACGCATTGCCATAGTGTGCAAGTATGTTGTTTGTAGATGGTATCTGTGAGCTGTGGCCTGTGGTTTCCCCTCAGGGGAGCTGGTGTACCAGGCGCAGTCACCAGACGAGGGAGCCCTGGTCACTGCCGCTCGCAATTTCGGCTTCGTCTTCCGAGCCAGAACCCCGGAAACCATAACGCTGTACGAAATGGGAAAGCATTCCACTTACCAGCTTCTGGCCATCTTGGACTTCAACAACGTTCGCAAGAGGATGAGCGTCATCGGTCAGTGAACCAGCATTCGCTTCTGGCCCAGAGGAGGGACACTGGCCTTTTTTATTCCATGTCATCATTTTGTGATGGCAAACGATGTTCAAAGCGTCCGCTGAGCTTTAGGGCACTTTGTTTTATTCTCTGTGACCTTTGAAATTGTTTCTTATGAGACTCCCCTGCCTCTGGGCAACAATTGAGTTAGAAGATAATGCCCCTCCCCCCGCCCCCCTCTGTGACTCAGTCAGGAACCCAAAGGGGCAGATCAAGCTGTATTCAAAGGGAGCCGACACCATCCTGTTCGACAGATTGGCTCCGTCCACTGAAGACCTCATGTATACTACCTCAGAACACCTGAACGTAAGCCGCAGCTCTCTCTGCTCCCCGCACTACTCTGAGAGATACACACACACACACACACACACACACACACACACACACACACATTTATATGCACACACTCTGGTACTTGGCTATTGTATAGTATACTACGCCCATATTCAGCAGTTTCTTCTGAGGCTGGGTTTGTTTAGAAATTGCGTTTGTAGTGCCATTTGATCACTTCAGCTTACCTAAGGAGTACTACACTGAATGTTGATTATTAGGTTGGCAGGTAATTCATCATGATCGCTCTTTTCTGCCCTCTACCGCGGCAGGAAAGCTGGTTTAATTTACACCGGAACATACCGTGCATTAAACGACGTCAGCGTTCTCGGTCAAGCACGAAAACACTCTACTCTGTGTCATAGACAGTGACCGATCCGGGCATCCATTTTTCCCAGAAGTTTATTTAATATCTGCTGGGATTTGGAGGCTTTTGTGAGATGAGCTGTAGCTCATTTTGATGACCTTTACAGGTGTATGATGTATCTCCTACTTGGTGATAGGAATTTGCTGGAGAGGGCCTGAGGACACTGGCTCTGGCCTACAAAGACCTGGAGGAAGACGTCTTTGCAGAGTGGATGGTGAGGCTGCACGAGGCCGGCACCACGCTGGAGAACCGCGAGGAGCACCTCGCCCTGCTCTACGAGGAGATCGAACAGGACATGACAGTGAGTTTCTGATCGGTGCCTCGCGCTGTGGCCGAATACGACGCCCCAGATCTTTCTGTTCCGTGAACCCAGACTCTGCCTCTCTCCTTCCAAAGCTGTTAGGCGCCACAGCCATAGAGGACAAGCTTCAGGAAGGTGTAGCTGAGACCATCGCCTGCTTGACTCTGGCCAGCATTAAGATCTGGGTTCTCACAGGAGACAAACTAGGTAAGCATGGCTTCATGTGGTAATGGGTGGTCCCGTGAGCTTATGTGGCGTATTCCCGGAAGCCGTCATCCGTTAAGTCTAACTGGAGCCTGCTTTACTGTTCCCATGCAGAGACAGCCATGAACATCGGATACTCCTGTAACATGCTAAGAGACGAGATGAGCGACGTGTTCGTGATCACCGGGCACACGGCCCTGGAGGTCCAGCAACAGCTCAGGTCGGCAGGCGCCGAGGGCCAAACATCTGTGAAACAAACAATAAGGGAATAATCACATTAGGGAAGGGTGCATCTAATGTTCGTGTTTGAACTGTAGCTTGACTGCAGAAAAGCTAATTGCAAACCACAGAATTCTCCTCCACTGTAATTATCCTCTTCATCTTTTATTTTGTAATGGGGGAGCTATTTTTGCTAATTGAGATCTGCAGGGCTGCCAACTTTCATCTGGTGTGACACTCAGGCTTTCAGACTGTCACGCATCTGGCGTGACACTCATGCTTTCTGACTCTCACACTCATGTAAGAAATCTTACGGCAAATCTATATTATTCCATTAGAAACTTAAAATTAGCTACATCAAAAGCGTTGCGGCAGTTTGCAAACCCTACAGACTGTTCACAAGGTAATAAAACTGTTACATACATGTAAATGAGCGTGCAGACTTGTCTCGAATTTAAAATCTGACTAAAGTTGGCACCACTGGAGATGTCTCTCAGACTAGAGAAAATGCCAAACTGCTTGGTAGGTATTTAGCTTGTGCTAGTGGTAGCGAGCAGCATCTCTCTATGAGCTAATCAAAGGCTTATGTATGTAGATATCTGTGATATGGCCTGATCTACACACTGCTCTCTGGGTTCACACTTCAAGGACAGCCAAGGAGAAGATTCTTGGCCCCACCCGGGAGATCTCTAACGGCGAGAAAGACGTGGAAAAAATGGACCTTTACAGGAATGACTCCGTCTTTGAAGAAACTATCACATCAGAGTATGCATTAATCATAAACGGCCATAGCTTGGTAAGGTCTTTGACAGGTGGACAGTATTTCTGAATGTGAAAAAAACGTCTTCGCATTTTCTCGTTTAGTCTGTTGGTGAAGGCTGTAGCCACGGAACGAAACAACATCGCACAGTCACAGGCTAGCTGTGGTACAGTACCCTTAGCAGTGGATAAAAGGATTATTATGCAAGTAAACATAAACGTAGATACAGATGGAGGCATTAGGCAAAAAGACATGAATATATTTTCAGCTGAGAAAACAAAGATTAATGTGTGCGACTGCCTTTGCTTCTGCTTGTGGTTATCAGCTGAGAGGACTCAGATCTGCTCTTCTGGGAGTCCCTAATTCCTAAGGCTCTTAATTAAACTCACAGTCCCTGTTGGAGAAACGGCCTCCCTGTAGTGATCCTACCAGATACCCTGGGGATGGCTTGAATTACCATGCAGTAACAGGACCCAGTGTATTTAAGCATGGGTGCTAGCTCTCATTTACTGCTGTAGTAATATCTCGATTTTTCTGTAGCTTGGTGATGTCATCATTGGGGTGGGGCTTGTGGAGCTTACCGCTATGTGGCATCCAACAGGCCCACGCCCTAGAGGCTGATCTGGAGCGCCTCCTGCTGGACACAGCCTGCCTGTGCAAGACTGTGATTTGCTGCCGTGTGACACCCCTGCAGAAGGCCCAGGTGGTGGACTTGGTGAAGAGACACAAGAGGGCTGTCACGTTGGCCATAGGGGACGGCGCCAATGACGTTAGCATGATTAAAAGTAAGCGTGCTTCACGCCCCCCCTCCCACCCCCGTCCTCCATCTCACTGGAGCCAGTATCCATCTGGTGCCTTGGTGCCGTCAACATGACAATTTACAGAAAAGCCTTGTTGTTGTTTTACGCTCTAGATTAAATTTCAGGCGTGGTCATGGTGGGTGTGGATATTCGTATGAGCTTGCTGTCCACTGACATTTCATAGTTTAATCGCAAAGCAACTGACCTGCAATTGAGCAATAATAGCTTCAGTCAGTCCTATAGTTAATGATTTCAGTTGTCTTAAAGAGACCTGAGTGACACAAAACGTGTTGCTTCTGTAGTTAAGGACTGGCAGCTGGTAATTCCTTGTTGAGGATTATGTATCTTGCCTCCACAGCGGCCCACATCGGCGTGGGCATCAGTGGACAGGAGGGCATGCAAGCCGTGCTGGCTTCAGACTACTCCTTCGCCCAATTCCGCTACCTGCAGCGCCTCCTGCTGGTACACGGCCGCTGGTCCTACCTGCGCATGTGCCGCTTCCTTTGCTACTTTTTCTACAAGAACTTTGCTTTCACCCTGGTGCACTTCTGGTTTGGCTTCTTCTGCGGCTTCTCTGCACAGGTGAGGTCGCTGACTGACAGTCACCCGTGCACCCAAATATTGAGACAAGGTGTAACGTATGCAGTTACATAATAAGAGACATCGTTCATGGAAAAATATAAGCTTTGGTATTGATTATTGATTCATATTATACCTTCAGCTCAAGTATTGTTCAGCTGAGTGGAATACAGATCTGTCTTATTCTCTCAGCTCAGACCATGTATACAACCATTGCAGAACTTCTGAAACACATGGCAAGATTAAATGGAATTACACATTTTTTATTTGTGTAAGCGGATTACTACAAACCCATATTTCTCCTTCTTTCGCTACAGACCGTGTACGACCAGTGGTTTATCACACTCTTTAATATAGTCTACACATCCCTGCCAATTCTTGCTATGGGACTGTTTGATCAGGTATGCCTTGCTGCCTATTTGTTGTTCCAGTAAATAGGAGAGATTGTTTGTACATCTGTAGATCAATATTTTATTGAGTGCTTGAAGCTGTGCAGATACCAGTAAAAGGATATCGCATTACTAAGCAGTGTGGAGAAAACTGATGTCAGACAGGTGCATAGATCTTTCTGTTGATGTATCGATATACATTAGATCACATGTATCACACAGATTTAAATGATCTGTTGTGAAATATGTCTATACCCTGGGGCTAGGAACCTCCTTTAAAAAAGGGCTTCGAAATTTAATAATACATTAAAAATTTGGATTGCGAGCATAATTCGTTCTGGAAACGTGCTCGTAATCCAAAGCACTCACATATCAAAGTGAATTTTCCCATTAGAAGAAATGGAAACTCAGACGATTTGTTCCATTACCCAAAAATATTCATTAAAAAATGATTAAAGCAAAATATAAAGTAAAAATACATAAAACAAATTAACCTGCTCTTTGCCTTTGAAAAGAATCGTGGATGGAGAAGAGGAGGGTTATTTTGTAGAACGACTCATTATAACTAATGGAATCACTGATATCTGTTGGCTCACTGGAATCTTTTTCTTTTTGTGCGACTTTAATAAGGAATCTTTCCAATGACAGCCCTTTTGCCTCCATTTCAATTTCGGGATTTTCCTAATAATAAACACATTTTTAATGTAGTTACTCAGAGGACAGGAATGTCTGCAGTGACAAAAAAAGGTGTTTAAATTTTGCCATGAAATTAAAATATCAAATGATTGAAATTAGACGGCTGACAGGCTCATGGTCTTAAAAGTTAAACAAATATCATCATGTAATCAAATGCTGTCTTTCATCTAGGCTTGGCCAGTGTTTATTTTTCATTCTGTCATACTGTCCATACGTGATATATGGTATATAGATATTTTGACAGCATTTTCCAAAGTAACACTGTTTTGAAATCTTAGCAATAAAATTGGATATGTAAATATTTTTCTATTTGAATTTTATTCAAATAACGAAGTTCAGCGTCCCAGGTCTAATGTATACACTGGTTATTATCCCAAAGGACGTGAACGAGCAGAACAGTCTCCGGCACCCCAAGCTGTATGAGCTGGGCCAGCTGAATGTGCTGTTCAACAAGCGTCAGTTCTTCATGTGCACCCTGCACGGCATCTACACCTCCTTCGTGCTGTTCTTCATTCCCTACGGGGCCTTCTCCAGCAACATCAGGGATGATGGCTCCCACATCGCAGACCAGCAGTCATTTGCCGTCACCATAGCGACATCCCTGGTGATTGTTGTGAGTGTCCAGGTGAGCACATGCTACTCGGCTGGGGTGATGTTACTGCGGCTCTTAGGTTTGCGTCGTGCTACATCTAAAAGCTCCGCCTACCCGTGCCTTGTTTAACCACTAGGGGTGTGCATCTCCATCACTGATGCACGCTACCGCTCACACTAATGCAGTCAATGCATTGCCAATGATCTGATACATTTAAGATAAATATGAAGCAACTAATGCAATGCAATGTTATTGACCCCTATTGCGATGCATTGCAATTCGATACGATTTGATTCAACACGATGTGATTCGACTCAATATGATGCGATGCAATTCAATATGGTAGAGATAGAAAAACAGTTTAGAGAGAGGGAACCAATTTAAATATAAAATTATTGGTCACATTTTTAAATAATAAAGGCATAGGGCCTCAACTAATAATTATATATTAATTAATCAAATTTTACCAGTACATGTTAGAAACCATGCAAGTCATCCCAAATTGTATCCAGTGCGCACTGTATTCGGGGCCAGGGTGTAACTTTGGTTTAAACACTGGGAGGGTTGAAATCTCCACCCATTGACGGGGAGACATGATTATTATGCTTGTTTTGATTACTAGGGGTTAAAACCCACCCATGATTTACACCTGTGATCTGGGGCAATCGCTTCATGAACTCATGCCATTGCGCTGATACAATTCAGTTGTATCCCTATTAACCACCTAGTTCTAGCAGTTTTGCTTGACAGAAGCAGCAGTTTAGCTCAGAGGTTAACAAGGCTGCCTTATCAATCGCATACGGCCAGCTCAGTCCCACCAGGAATTTTGTGTAGCACCCTTGAGCAAAGTACTTAACCTGAATCACTGCACTAAAATACTCAGATGTGCAAACATTTTTTTTTAGACGATTAGAAAATGCCAGTGAGCAAAGGGGCCAGCTAAGGGTTGAAATGTAACAGCATGAAAATAAAAATCCCTGTTTTGTCCTTGAAGGTTTGAAAACTGCCTTTTCTGGATGCGTTTTTTTTCCAGATTGGACTCGACACTAATTACTGGACTGCTGTGAATCATTTCTATGTCTGGGGGAGCCTGACTATTTATTTCTCTATATTGTTTGCTATGCACAGTAATGGTATTTTCACTATATTCCCAAGCCACTTCCCTTTTGTTGGTAAGTTTGAGCACATAGCGTTTCTCATATTTTAACTTTCAGCTAAGATAAATTCTCTTAAAATAGACTTTCTACTTCAGGGCTTGCTGCTCTTAAAATGCTCTCTATAAAGTATTTTTAATGATCTCAGGCACTCTTGAGCTAAGTGCTGGTTGATGTCAATGTATTAAAGTTTTTTTGTTGTCCTTAGTGTTTGAGTTCCACGTTGTGCTAGCTGACCCCAGCTTTGCTATGATTGGTATCCAGGCACTGCGCGGAACACCCTGACCCAGACGAGCGTCTGGTTGGTTATTCTCCTCACCACTACAGTGTGTGTCATGCCCATCCTGGCTGTGCGATTTCTGAGAACTGACCTCTACCCAACTATAACTGACAAGGTATGATGCAGCGTGCTTGGCGCATAACCACAGGACGCAAGCAATGAGAGAATTAAATGCGGCCTGGAAACGACCAGCTTTAACTGTTAAGAAGAACCACAAATGCTAAAGGTTCCATGGATGTTATTCTGCTAAATGCTTTATGGAAAATGTCAAAGATGAGATAATATTCTCTCTAAATGTATGTTTTTGCAACTCACTGATTTTTGTTTCGGAATTCTAAAAAAAACTATTTGCACAACAATTTACACAATCAATCAAAGCACATTAAAAATCCCTGTTTCTTCATGTGAGATTTACTGCCAGCTTTGACCATGTTGTTCTTCACTTTCACTTTCCGTGATATTTTAGCATTTCTTGCCACACTGACATTTTCTGAGCGTATTTTCACTTTGACTTCCAGGTGCGGCACACTCAGCAGGCCAGCAGGAGGCAGCGTCCACAGGAGCAGAACCTGAAGCGCGTGCGGCGGACCAGCTCGCGCCGGTCGGCCTACGCCTTCTCCCACCAGGAGGGCTACGGGGAGCTGATCACGTCGGGGAGGAACATGAAGGTGGCCGTTCCCGTCTTCAGTCTCCTGAGGAAGAGGGGGGAGCCGGCGACCGGCACCACGGTGGTAGCCTAGAGCAGCGGCTCAGGAACCAGGGAAAATGAGAACACCCAGGGCCAGTAAGGGAGCGCTCAGACCCCGGAGGCGGCATCCAGATGGAAATCTGAGGAGTATTTGGGCAATACTTTAACTCCTTCTGGCCACTGTGTTTTTACTATTGCAAATGCTGCACAAATAACCCAGCATCCATTTTTAAGGGCGAGCATTTGAACCAGGCATTGTACTGTAAAATACTGGCAAGATTATTGCCACGTTATCAAAACAATGCGTTTTGAGTACAGCGAATGGTGTCATTCTGGTGGTTCTCCTACCAAAGGCTAGATGGCCGTATAGTGTGTGCGGCCAGTTTGGTTTTATTTGGTCACTGGTGTGACTTTTTTGCTGGGCATGGCAGTTGGCAGACAGCAGAGTGTACTGTAAATAATTTTCACCAACCTCAGATAATGAGCTACAGTTGTCAGACTGGATACTTCAGGGGAACACACTAAACATCTGGAAAGAGTTAACAGTTAAGAGTTAAGTCGATACAAGTGAAAGTTAGAGGATACCGCTTAAAGAAGTCCTCTTTCAGCACAACTAATATCATAATAAATTGCCTTTGTAAACATTTTTATCCTCAAAAATACGCTATTTTGTCAGCTTTTGCAGATGGCCAGTGTTGTCGGCATAATATTTTTAATTCATGCCAATCGGTTTGGTTTACTGCTTCCTGCCTCCTACCCTGGTGATAAATCGCGCGATCGCTGAGTACCATTATGGCGCGCAGTGATCCAAATCAGCAAAAACACAAGAAGGATCTCGAAGGGACTGCAGGCTGCTTCAGCTGGTTCCCGAAAGTCCTGGAACGTCACTCTGTGAACATCACTGAGAATCTGCTCCCTGCACGCGTGTGTGTGTGTGTGTGTGTGTGTGTGTGTGTGTGTGTGTGTGTGTGTGTGTGTGTGTGTGTGTGTGTGTGGGGGGG
>JAODKF010000009.1:7356201-7371860 GCA_026779585.1 Mormyrus proboscirostris
AGCTACTACTATCTTCTTCTTTTCCATCTGGTTCCATCCATTTACCCTGGTCAGAATTGTAGTGTGGGGGGGGGGGGTGTTCAGATGCTACGTGTCACTGCATCACACGGGGAAAGTCGTTTTTTTACTCGTTACTATGAGCCTTACTGAAGAGCATAGATCTCCGCCTGTATCCCACATGTGATGATGGCTTATCCTCTCAGTGTTTTACAAAGGAATGTATAGCGTTCTGTTGCCCTGATACTGTCCCTTGTGAATGGAAAATGTCAGCTAATTGCAAATTGACCATTGATTGTACATACCTGCATGGGTTTATATATTTATACATAAAGTGCCACTTTTTATAACATGATGAAAAATGTATGTAATTTCTTTTATTTATTTTTTTAAATGATTTATTTGAACTGAGGCCTTCCCTGTTTAAATGGAATATATGTGTGTATAATCAGAATTCACAGCCCTGTGTTTATTTGCCACGGAGACTTTCACCTCCATAACACATATACACTTGGTTAAGGCTCAGCTAAATCTGCCTGCCACAGTCCCACAGTTGCTCCTCTGCAGGTAAACACAACTCCTGCCATCGCCGCACCTCACCTGGGACTATTTACAGATCTCCTCCTCGCCTTTTTTTTTGATTTTGTTATTTTTTTTAATTCCTCTTGCTCTGACTCATTTGGTGACTCATTCTGCCTCTGATAAAGTCACATCTCTGTTTTTTAAGCCCGGCGTCTCTTGCCCACCATTCCAGACGCAACCTGATTTTCTACCGGGCCTCGTGGTCGGTGAATCGCGACGGCTTCCAGCGATGTGTGCATTTTCTGACCGCTTGTCATACTCAGGGTCACCTCTCCCAGGCAGCCGGGGTACCTGGAGGGAACCCGCATGTCCTGCAAAACGCATGCAAACTCCCCAATTGGGCAGAGAGGAAGTGGGATTTAAAGCGGATACTCTGGGCATGTGATACAAGTACTAACTGCAGACTCCTGTCTCACGTCTGACATACAGCAGTAAGAATTGCAGATGGAGTCTGGACATTTTAGACACCATCTATTTTATCGGTAAAACCCGTCCGTCCAACTAGAATTTCTGATCACATGAAAATCTTGTTCTTAATTCCATGGGACTGGCAAAAATTACCAAAACTATCCATGATCTGTAATCACTTGCGGGGGTTTGGAGCAGGGGTACTGCTACAGATTTTGGGCCCCAACCCAGCTGTATGGACATTTTTGGGGCCCCAGTCAGTCAAGTATGGAGCCCATCCCAGAAACTACAGGGGCATGACAGGGACTAAGCCAGGATGGGGTGCCAATCAATCACAAGGCACATATGTACACACACAACACACTATTTGGTAATTAACCTCAGCATGTTTTTTGGACTGTGAGGGGAAGCCAAAAGCAAAAACACCACAATGACACGGGGAGAACATGCAAACATCACATATATGGAGCCATGGCAGACACTCGAACCCAAGTCCCGGAGACAACAGAGCTAACCACTGTGCTAACACGCTGCTGCACAAGAAATATTATTCAAAAAATCAGCTTATAAATTGTATTAAAATAAAAGTCTTGGTACTTCCATTAACAGTGTTTGGCACACAGCCTCACCTGGGGCCTCATTTGTCAAACTTAATGCGAATTTCAGCGTGAAGGTATATGCACACCAAAAGCCACAAAACAGCAGGCGCAAACAATAAAAAGTCTGATTTATTAAACCTGGCAAACAAATGTGTAGGGCTGCACCTAACAATTATTTTTGTGTTGATTTGAGTCGACTTGACTATGACTAATTTGTGGAATAACCAAATAAAAATTTACTACTCTGTTAAAAACAACAATTAAATACCAAATGTAAAAATTAAGCACCATCAGCATGTCAACAATTTATTGTCTAATAACCAGGTACAACAAGGTATGCATACCAAACATCTTTCCAAATGAATTAAAATAATCAATTCCAGTAAACATATCAAGGGCTGATAGCAAAAGTAGGGCAATTAAACAGAAGTAATGCAGTTCAAGCAACACTGGAGATATAACAAGAACTTGTAAGCTTCGACTGGATATCAGTACGAACAGTCAGGATTGTTTCCAAAAAGCATTCGATCTTAGTGAATTACAAGCGAGATAATGAAGAAAGGTATAGAACAAGTGAAATCCACGAGTATTTCCCAAAACTTGCATGTCATGCATGACATCCTCTCCTGCTGGAAATTGTATGTAGTTGTAAGCATGATGCGACAGAAATGTGATCAATGCATACACACATTTGGACACGGCAGCCTTGCTGAGGACATGTGCAACACTGACGGCCTGTAGGAATCCACCAGTGGTGTAGAAACTGAGATCTGCACAGTGAGGTAAGGTAAGGAGCCCGCACTGCACAGTGAGGTAAGGTAAGGAGCATGCACTGCACAGTGAGGTAAGCTAAGGAGCCCGCACTGCACAGTGAGGTAAGGTAAGGAGCCCGCACTGCACAGTGAGGTAAGGTAAGGAGCGTGCACTGCACAGTGAGGTAAGCTAAGGAGCCCGCACTGCACAGTGAGGTAAGGTAAGGAGCATGCACTGCACAGTGAGGTAAAGTAAGGAGCATGCACTGATACCCACCACATGATGAACCACCTTAGGGATAAGAACCCGAGTGCAGCTGTGTGGCGGGTGATACCTCACAAATTTTTTCCCAGTGCTTGGATTGCCAATCCCCCACATTTTCCCTGAAAGTTGGAGGACCGGCTTGTAGGGCTGGATGTATGTTTGCGTCATACCCAGGAAGAAGCAATCACAGGTTAAGAGCCTTGCTCAAGGGCCCAATGGAGCAGAATCACTCCTAGCATTCAGAAAGAGACTGGCAGTACAATTACAATGTCGCTCTTTTCGATGCATCCTGTACCAGACCAAGAAGGCTCATTATTTCACCCCAGGCCAGCCTGTATTTCTTTATGAATTGTTTATTATTTACCATCAGGGAACCACACAAGAAAACTGTCTGCAGTGACACTTCTTCCATGATGGAAGGAGCTCTAGGTATTGTTGATTTGCTGCCCAGAGGTGGCGAGATGGGACATTGGTATCTACGAGCCTTTTTATGAAAATGAGTGTCAGTCCACTGATGCACCAAGGACTTTAACTTAATGCGAGCACCAATAGAGAGCCAGGGAGGAAAAACAAAAAGAGGAGTGACATGAAAATGTTTAGTCTGAATGAATATTAAACATGCTGCCATGTTTTGAACCATGATCATCTACAGTGAACTGATAAAAAAGTTGAAATAGCCTAGTCCTGTGTTTTTCAACCATGGGGTCGCGACCCCATGTGGGGTCACCCGGAATTCAATTGGGGTCCCCTGAAATGTCTAATATTGATAAAAAAATTACTGATAAAAAATATTTTTCAACGAATTATTATTCTTTCAAAAATTATGATTGAAACAACACATACAATTAGAAGTGGGCAATACATCGATTTAATCGATTAATTCGAATTTACAGTTCAGGACGATGTGTCTTCATGAAAATCGATTTTATTACTTTTTTTATACACGAGCACCAAAAGCGGAACTAATGTGATGTACCAGTCTTTACAAGTAAATTAGCGCGGCGCACCCAAACACTGTAACAGATTCACTAACAACATGGCAATGACAGGGGAAAAGCTGGCGCTTGTGCCCAAGAAAGGTGTTGCAGCATCTGTAATATGGAATTGGTTCGATTTTGCGCCGTTGGACACAGACCAAACAAATTCTCGTTGCAAAGTCTGTTTAAAAACTTATGTCCTCAGCAGTACAGTAAATAACTGGTCGTGTTTTTTTACCTCTAGGTTCCTGGTAGACCTTGAACGATCATGTCATTATGAATTGTAGTACTGGCAGGGAAGACAAGAAGCTCATTCTTAGAGAGATTAAGTGGAGGTGATGGTCCCTCATCCAGGTTGCGATGTCAACCTAGCATGGACTAGCAGAGACTATGGTGCCGTCAAGAATGAAGATCAAGTAGATCTTGATGTCATCAGCATAGCAGTAGTAGTAGAAGCCATGTGACAGGATCATCTGGCCTAGACAGGAAACATAAACAGAAAAGAGGGAAGAACCAAGGACAGGGCCTTGGGGAACACCGTTTGTTACCTGATGTGATTTGGACACCTCTGCACCTCAAGCCACTTGTTAGTTACAAGGTTTGAGTCAAACCAGCACTGAGCAGTCACTCTGATGCCAACCTGCACTGAACAGTCACTCTGATGCCAACCAGCACTGAACAGTCACTCTGATGCCAACCAGCACTGAACAGTCACTCTGATGCCAGCCAGCACAGAGCAGTCACTCTTATGCCAAGTTAGGAGAGGGTAGCCAAGACACTTAACAGGGGCATTAAAAATGGAATTAAGGACAGTTCTGGAACTTCGTAGACTGGAGGATTCCAGTGTTCCCAGTTCCAACAGAGTTTCATGAACTCAGGAAAATTATAGGGGTATTGATCAAAATATAAGTTTCTTTAAAGGATATTGTTCTATTTTTTGATCTTTCACAAGTGATGCATCATGTCCTCATGGAATGCCACAGCTGAAGGGGTCATCAGATTCGTTAGGAATCCAGATCATCAGGCAGCACAGCAAGCTGGTTGGGGCCCAGACGGTTCTTTTGCTCTGCCAGGCATGAAACACAGTACATGCTCTTAAGATGCTGCACACCTTGGGTGGGTCGTACGGCAGTCTCCCTTGAACGTGCCTTCCCTCTGCAGTCTGGGGGTTAGCACCCAGCATCTGAGTGGGTAGCCACTGTCCCCTGCAAATGTGTCTACAATGAGTAAAACGATTGTGACTTTCGAAAAAGGAATAAGGTATGCAATACTGAGTCCTGAGAAAACAGGACTGAAAATTTTGCTTTTACACTTGTGTATTCAGGGACAGCATACTGAAACATACCAATGGCGATCGTGCCCGACGCAATTTGGACTTTGATCGCTTGGTGGAATTACGTAGTAACAATTACTAACGATCCATGGGATGAGGTGATAAGACCTGGTATCTGGAATAGCAAATTAAATTCTCTTAGGCAAATATAGTCTCTGGCTTACAAATGAACAGAAAACCGATAAATCCCACTTAACATTTTACACTTACTGTTTGTCACGTCATATGTGATATTTGTAGCAATATGAGTTATTTGCAGGCATACAGTCAATCACCTGGTTTACCTGCATTTTCCTGCTTTTCCTACTCATCCAATATACTGCAGAAACAGTTTTTGCAAATATACAAATTTTCCCATCTAATATTGCATAACAAATCCCGGATTTTGGCTGAGAAGTTGCATATGTACATGGGGCTCTTTTAGTGCGTAGCCCCTGGCCAGCGTAACAGCACTGAGCCTATTTGTATGATACAATCAGAGGACATATTGAGTTAGACAAGCTGTTCAAACTCACTAAAAGCAACATTTTGGATGAACGCCTGAGTTCATGCGGCTGGACATTCTGCACTCCCTGCAAAACATAAGTGCCAACCTCCATCAGATTCATCAACCATTGCGTCATCACAGCTCCGGTCTGTTTCAATTACACAGGCAATTTACCTTGATCTAACTATCATCAAGAATCTCTGTAACCAAAGTTTAATTTACCTCAGTGCTGGGACACATAAGTCTTAGGCTAGTTTGTTGGTTAGATAGACCTGTCTCTTTGTATTGGCTGATAACACCTATGCGGTAGGTCACGAGCAACATAGTTTCTACGGGTGCTAGACATCTACACATCTGGTGAAGCACTTTAAATCATATATTTGCATCTCTATTGCGCTTCCACAAGTAGATATAGTTAATTACTGTGACCAGAAGGTGGCACCAAATTTCAAAGTACAGTATAGTCTAAAAAAACTTCAAAATCAAGTGAAAAGTTATTTGGATAACTTTTAAGTGCTTGGTGCAGACTATAAATAAACCTTTTTTTAACCAGTTATACTTAAAAATTGCTTCAGATACACGCTTTTTCTTTTTTAAGCTGGCTGTGATATTTAAAGCTCAATGACTGTAATCTATATTTGTAAAATAAATCCTGCGTGTATTACCTTTATACAACAATGAACGTTTTTGTTTGAAGACCCCATGGAAGCCGGTCTACCGCGGTGTTTGAATTACGCCGAACTTGTGTCTGTTTTCGGCCGCGGACGGCATGTGAATCACGTGGTTCCACTATTTATAGAGGTAAAACTGAGCTACCGAAACCCGAAGGGGGCACCTTGACGTCAAGGTCACTATGACCATAAAATCTGCATTTACGTGTATCTGTATTGACAAAAAAATACCACGGGAGTCATTTATATTAACAGAAGACACACTGGACCGAGGTTAGTGAGATTTTAAATACTTCCCTGTTGCTACATACTGTAACTTTTTTCTCACTACTCCAAGTTGCTAGAAGTTCTGTTTGTCATAAACGGAAAATACTGCAATTGAAAAAAGAGATAATTGAATTGCCACTTTTTTTTTTTTACTAACATTAAATCACAGTTTCCATGTATTTCACTGCAAAACAAATTTTATTTATCACCTTTTTGAAATATTTTTCATTCTACTATAAAATTCTTATCTTTAGTAACCCCGTTAATGTTTTCTACAGCAGACTTTATGTGTAGATATGATCTAAGTGCATATTCCAGGCTGAAGGAGAGTAGAATTTCTTGGCTCTGTGTCCCCTGCTACAGTCGTCACATTTCCAGTTCTCGCGAATCTGGAGTGACCCACATGACTGGCTGGCACTGTGTCCTGGAGAGCTATAGTGTCACACTGCAGTTCCCGGGCCTGTGAGCTGACAGTGTGCGCAGGGTAACCGGGACAGCTTTCTGCCTGAGAAAATATGCCTTTTGACATCTGATTGCGAGCTCTGTCTCAGATTCCACGCCGCTCCCATAGCACACCTGCACCTGAAAAGAGCAGGACAGACGCATGAGACATGTCTTCTCTGCTGCGATGTGTGTCCAGCTGCTCGGTGCCCTTGCTGCATCCCGGTGCCCTGCAGAAGACCTCTGGAATAAGATACTTCAGAACTTTCCCTGTCCTGTGGAACCAGCAAGCTTCCAAAGGTATGGAACAGATACCCTTGGCAAACTCCCTGTTTACTCCATCTTCAGTATGAAGTCTTCCTGCTGAGTGCTGTTTACTTTCATTCCACTTCTTTGTGTTTATTTCAAAAGTTTATGAACAAATATTGTCTAGATCTTGAACAAGTTAAATCTGTGTAGCGTAACAGAGAATAAGTTGTGGATGATGTTAGTTTAATGCTGTGGGATTAGACCCCCACCCCATCCACTGAGAAACTGGCTGCTGCTTGCTGATGTTTACTTAAGTTTATATTCAAGAGAGGTCGCGTGGTCACGTAAAGGTTAAAGCCACATTCCAGCCTTTTGTGTTTTTTTGTTCTGGTCCAGAGCACCGTTTTGTCATAGGAACCTTGAGGCAAGGTCACAGCCCTTCCGCCTGTGTAAGACTCCCAGTGTGTCGTTGGATCCTCCGCGCGTTAGTTAAGGACAGGGATCTTGCAAGCTGGCCAGGCAGGGGAGGCCTGGTCCGGGGTTGTGGGAGCGGCAGGCAGCCAAGCAGCTGCTAATAATGTCTAGCTGGCGCTGGAAGTTCACCATGCCAATTAAGGACAGATATGTGAAACTGGACCCTGCATGGAATATATCAGCAGGCTGAGCAAGGCCTGTGAAACAGGGATTGCGTTCGTATTGTCGTCTTTTGCTGTACTTTTTTTGAGGTAGAGCTTAAAACAAGCAGCGGTTTAGAGCAGGTGGTAGAAGACTTTGTTTTGAAACCATCTTCTTCTATATTCAGCACTTTATATTATGAACCCACCCCCAGCTTTTGAGTGGTTTCTTCCAAGTCAGTGTTTGCTGTCTACACAGCACCCCCCCCCCCCCCCATCATCTTGGTACAGTCAAGTACTACTTCCATTCAGGCATTCTTTACATAATCTGGGTTTGGTGCTGTGGCGGAATGGAGTTGTGACATTTTGCTGTTGCAGTTAAGACTCAGGAAGTGACTGAATGGGCCTATTAGTTGCTCCCATCTAATCTTCAGTGTCATCTTCCCAAATATTGGTATTTCTAGGTAGATAGGCCTCAGAGCGGGACCTTAGTATGAACATTGCCACGTGTGTCTGCTTCCCAGGTGTTCGTTACTCTGACGTCCTTGTGGGCATCCCCAAGGAAATTTTCAAGAATGAGCGGAGAGTGGCCGTGTCCCCCGCCGGTGTGCAGGCGCTGGTCAAGCAGGGCTTCAGGGTGCAGGTGGAGACAGGAGCTGGGGAGGAGTCAAAGTTCTCGGATGAGCATTACAGGGAAGCTGGAGCCACCGTAGTTGACACGCAGAGTAGCTTCGATTCAGATCTTGTCCTAAAGGTGAGTATTATGTGCATCTAGTTTGACATGATTAAAAAGTATGACATTGCTCGAGATAAAAGGATGCCCATGTGGATCCATCCATCCATCCATCCATCCATACATCCATCCGTATCTCCAGCATCTCCTCTAGCCCCACTGGGGGAATCCCAAGGCAATTGCAGGCCAGCCAAGAGATATAATCTCTCCAGCATGTCCTGGATCTGCTCCGGTGTCTCCTCCCGGTTGGACGTGCCTGAAACACCTCCGCAAGGAGGTGACCAGGAGGCATCCTAGATCAATGCCCGAACCACCTCAACTGACTCCTTTTGACTGAGAGGAGCAGCGGCTCTACTTTGAGCCCCTCCAGAATGTCTGAGCTCCTCACCCTGTCTCTAAGGCTGAGCCCAGACACCCTGCGAAGGAAAAGCATTTCCACCACTTGTATCTCTGATCTTATTCTTTTGGTCACTACCCAAAATTTGTGACCATAGGAAAGTAGATTGACTGGTAAATCGAAAGCTGCACCAATCCACCTGTCGATCTCTTGCGCCATTGTACCCTCATTCATAAACAAGACCCTGAGATACATAAACTTCTCCATTTGAAGGAGGCAGGAACTCGTCTCCACCCTGGAGGGGGCAGTACACCCTCTGACTCCCAGGATTCTCATGGTCCAATCAGTAGTCAGCATCTTGATCCCTCGCACATCCTGTTTCCTGTATCTGAGTGGCTGCCTTGAGGGTGCAGGCTTCGCTGTCCAGGTTGCAGGACACAGAGGAGAAGGACAACCGTTGGCTTCAGGACTGTCCAACTACTTGAGTCTCAATATCAGTGATTTGGCATCATAATACAGCAACGTTTAATAGAAGTTTTTAATGGAACTTTATCAGACACACAGCATTTAGGTTTGCCTAACAGCGACGTGCCTTACCTTTTATGTATGTCCTTTTTATTCTGTATTTACAGTATTGTCATGCGTGAATGGCTGCTGTGCTACTGCACGCACCTTTTTAATTTCCCCTTGGGGATAAATAAAGTTGATTGAATTGAATTGAATTGAATTGAATTGAATTGAATTGAATTGAATTGAATTGAATTGAATTGAATTGAGATGAGATGAGATGAGATGAGACGAGACGGAACTACCCCAGTGTATGCTGGAGGTTTCTGCTCTTTGAAGTCAACAGGAAAACATCTGCAAAAAGCAAAGATGTGACCCTGAGGTCACCTAGCTGGACACCCTCCACCCCTTGACTGTGCTGAAACATTGTATCCATAAAAATTATGAACTAAATCGGTGATAAAGTGCAGCCCTTTCAGTCCAACACCCACCAAGAGCAAGTCCAATTTACTGCAGACAATGTGAACCAAACAGTTGCTTCAGTTATGCAGGGTCCTAATGGCCCGTAACAGACCCATGTGGGTTTGTCATGGAAATATCTTTGTGTCTTCATTCTGCCTCTGGTTGCAGGTACGAGCACCAGTGTTTAACGAGGCCATGGGGAGGCACGAGGCTGAATTGTTCAGGTCTAGGTCGACGCTCGTGAGCTTCATCTACCCAGCACAAAATCCTGACCTCATGGAGAAGCTCTCCAGCCAGAAGTGTACCGTCCTGGCCATGGACCAGGTGCCGAGGGTCACAATAGCTCAAGGTTATGATGCACTGAGCTCCATGGCCAACATTGCAGGGTGAGATAATGTATCTTTATGGGAGGACCAGCAGGAGACACTGCCTGGAATAGTTACATGTCCAGAATATTTGTGCAGGTTTCCCCAGGCAGTCCAGTCCAAAAACATGTGATTTGATGTCTTTGATTAACTGATGTTTCTAAATTGCCCATATTGTTTGAGCAAGTGCCCAGCCTTGGACTTGCACCTCATCCAGGGTATCTTGAGCCCTGAGCTTCCAGGGATAGGTTTCAGGTGTGACCTTGTACTGCATACATTGTTATGAATAGATGGAAGATTGCTGCCTTGATTGGGCTTTATTTTGTTTAGGTACAAGGCTGTTGTCCTGGCAGCCAATCATTTTGGAAGATTTTTCACTGGCCAGATCACTGCTGCTGGGAAAGTACCACCAGCCAAGGTATGCACCCTCCACTCCTGTGTCACGTCTAACCATAATGTGGGATCACGCGCGGGAACCTGTATAACATCAAAGGCAAATTCGGATCATCACTGTATCTGGAGCACGTAGGAGGTTGAGATATTGGTTCCTCTGTGCAGGTCCTGGTGATCGGTGGTGGAGTTGCAGGCCTGGCTGCAGCTGGAGCCGCCAAATCGATGGGTGCCATCGTGAGGGGATTTGATACTAGGTGACCGAGGCGTGACTTTTTGCACTAACCACCTTGGAATCAAGGTTTCCGCTATTCTGAGAATGTACTGTGCTTCATTTCCCTGCTCCCAGACCTGCTGCCCTGGAGCAGTTTAAGTCATTTGGGGCGGAGCCCCTGGAGGTGCATGTGATGGAATCCGGGGAGGGCGTCGGCGGCTACGCCAAGGAGATGTCCAAGGAGTTCATTGAGGCAGAGATGGAGCTGTTCGCCAAACAGTGTAAAGACGTGGACATCATAATTAGCACTGCGCTCATTCCAGGTGAGCACCACGACCCATCCATGACACCATGCACTCCTCTCCCAACGGCGAGCTGTAAGTCTGAAATTCCCCTCCTGCAGGAAAGAGAGCTCCCATCCTTATCAAGACCGAGATGGTTGAGTCCATGAGGGATGGCTCTGTGGTGGTGGATCTAGCCGCTGAGGCTGGGGGCAACATAGAGACCACAAAACCCGGAGAGCTGTACGTTCACAAGGTGAGCATTTCTTAAATATCTTCTCATATCTGGCAGGAAGAAGAAGAGGAGTGAGATCTGGAGGATGTGGTTGCAAGTTATCTGCACTGTGTGACATTCTTTTTCGTCTATTGTCAGGGCGTGACACACGTTGGATACACAGATTTGCCAAGCCGGATGGCCACACAAGCCAGCTCACTGTATTCAAATAATATTTTGAAGTTACTGAAGGCAATCAGTCCCGACAAGGAATACTTTTACTTTGAACCCAAGGATGATTTTGATTATGGAACAGTTGACCATGTCATTCGGGGCACCGTGGTCATGAAGGTAGGTCTGCTGTGTTTTTACAGCAGGGGGCGACATTAAGTATCTTTTTCAACCATAAAATTTCTTGTCAGTTTGCCCACCCCTGAGCCCTGTTTTTCTTTGTTTCTGAATGGGCTGAACCATCCAAACCGCAAAATGTGCTTCTTTTATTACCAAAATACCGCAACTGGCAAGACACCTGAGAATGTAGAAAACAGAAATTAATAGTACATTAACTGCTTTTAAATGTAATTTTCAATTATTTTTATTTTACTTTAATATGTTAATTATGTTTTCCAAGCAAGCTCCCCACTGTGAAACAGTGATAGATAATGGGATTGTCTAATAGCCTGTGCTAGGTGATCAGGAATAATGTTCTAAAATGTCTTTTGAATGTAATGACTTTATTTTAATGTTGCACTTTCTAGGATGGCAAAAATCTTTTCCCATCTCCATTGCCAAAGACTTCCCCTCCTCCAGCTCCGCTCAAACAGAAAACGGTGGCAGAACTCGAGGCCGCAAAGCTGGCTGAGATCTCTCCCTTCAGGCGAACCATGACGTCCGCCTGCATCTACACGGCAGGTCAGCGGTCCTGCGTCCGCCCTCTGCATGCCTCTGACAGGGGCTGTGTGCGGAGTCGGTAAATAATGCCATAATGCCCATGTGGTCTCAGTAACTGGGGCCTGGAAAGGGATCCTCAGGAAAGCCAGATACTGCTGTTTCAAAATCGTTTGGTCTCTAGGTACTTTCTTGTTTTTTAGGATCAGGCATGCAGTTGAGTTTTTCCCTGTTATTTGCTGTTCACCTTGGCTGTGGGTCTGAAAAAGTAAACAAAATACAGAATGTACACGTGATGTTATTGTTAGATGCAGCTCGCAGGGAGCACTGCCGGACCAATTCTGGTCCTTGTTAGGAACCTCAGGGTCACGCTCAGGCCCGTGTAGAACGCCCCCCCCCCTCCTCTGCCCCCCAGGTCTCTCCGGAGTGCTTGGACTTGGCGTTGTCTCCCCCAACGCTGCCTTTACGCAGATGGTGACCACGTTCGGCCTAGCTGGGATCGTGGGCTACCACACCGTCTGGGGGGTCACCCCTGCCCTGCACTCTCCGCTGATGTCTGTTACCAATGCCATCTCAGGTCAGGGACTGTGCTCCCATGTGTGTGTGTGTGTGTGCGTGTGTGTGTGTGAATTAGGTTTATATTACATTGTAGGGTCCTCCACAATGTGATGAAATTCTGTTATTTTGACGTTGTGGGGACCATTTCTGAGATCTCCATAAAGATCTGTAAATGCAGTCAAAAAGGGAAAAATGAAAAAAGTCTTGAGTTTTGTTGGTTATTTTTGGTTAAGGTTAGGGTTGGGTAGGGGTTAAGAGTGTCATGTTGGGATTAGAGTTTTCCCCATAGAAATGAATGGAGAGTCCCCACAAGGAATCAATTACAAACCTATGTGTGTGTGCGTGCGTCTGGTTTGGGTGCAGACGTATAAATGTGAAAAGCCACATTCCTCTCTGCAGGCCTGACTGCGGTGGGTGGTTTGGCACTAATGGGTGGGGGTCTCACCCCCTCCAGCATCCCAGAGACCCTGGCCCTGTTGGCAGCCTTCGTCTCCTCCATAAACATTGCGGGTAAGGGCCCCCTGGCAGGGCTGACGGCCTGACCGCGAGGCCCGCCACTTTAGCCAGCCATTTGCTTGGGTTGTCAGCACTCTACATTTTCACTCTGTTCTTCCAGTCATTACGCTGCCATGTGACTCCACACCATGTGACCACATAACATGTGACTCCACACCATGTGACCGCATATCATGTGACTCCACACCATGTGACCACATAACATGTGACTCCACACCATGTGACCACATAACATGTGACTCCACACCATGTGACCGCATATCATGTGACTCCATTGTGTATCTCCGTCTCGTGTCTCCACATAAATATTTTACCTCCAGATCACATAACTTGCCTTATGTCACTGTCTGCGTACAGGCGGCTTCCTCATCACTCAGAGGATGCTGGACATGTTCAAGAGGCCCACAGACCCCCCCGAGTATAACTACCTGTACGGCATCCCCGGCGCTGTCTTCATAGGTGGCTATGGCGCTAGCATCCTGGGTGGCTACAACATTGAGCAGGTGGGAAATACATCAACAGATAAAAGAGCGACATAGCTGACCAGGTACATGAACTCAGTGGAGTTAATTCTGTATGCGAGTAACAGCCACAAGAGAGACGGGAAGAGTGACGTCTGTGTTCGAAAAACAAACTCTCTGGCCTCTGAGAAGCTGAGAATCCCCCACGCCAGGTTGATGCTCGTCGTGAAGATGGCCTTGTGTTCCCCTCTGCAGATGATGTATCTCGGCTCTGGGCTGTGCTGTGTGGGGGCGCTGGCGGGGCTGTCCGCTCAGGGCACCTCCAGGCTGGGAAACGCCCTCGGCATCATCGGAGTGGCTGGGGGCCTCGTCGCCACCCTGGGGGGCCTCAAACCCTCCCCTGAGCTGCTGTCTCAGATGTCCCTGGCGATGGCCACTGGGGGAACGATCGGTGGGTACAGCGGGCGTTTAATGCGCCGCCGCCAACCAAGGTCAGGTGTTTAAACTGCTGTCATTATTAAAAACTGAGATTTTAAAGCAAGGCAACATCAAAAGACAGACTTGACACTTTATCACAACACACTTAAGGAAAACCTCAAAATCACAAGACATCACTGGATTACATTAACAATGCCTCAGATATAAGCATGAGCAGTCAGACCGATCAAATGCAGCACTGAGTGACGTGGTAAACAGTCAGTGCAAATTTCACAGGCATTTATGGTATTTCTACATTCATAAGAGTTACATTACATTTAAAACTTAAAGATAGGGGATAAAAGACGGCATTACCATTCTTAATGCTTTAAAAGCACAGTTAATCTCCTGCCTTAAATATATTTAGGTCATAAATATCACAGCCTTTGATGTTAATCCCATCATTTTCTTGCCATTCTTGTTTCTAAGAATGATCTGAAAGATGGAAAATACTATATTTTAGCATTAATCACCTGGGTTGGCCTGCAGTGTAGCTCATGTAACAAATGAGCGTTTAACTCTCTGATGAATGTAAGCAGCTGGTAGACATCAGTGGGCACTCACAGATCCCTACAGATGGTTAAGCCCAGTGCATTCGCTTACACTTTATTATGTTTGCATTTGCCTTAAGTCCACATCGTTTGGTGTTCTTTGGCCTTTGATGTTTGTAATTCTCTGACATGTTCATTGCTAATTGAGTCAGAAGATTTCTCTTTGCCATGCACTGCATAATAGTAACCTTCAAAGCACTGTCCTTAAGGAAGGTTTTGTACCTGGCACTTTAGGGATGTATTACGACATTAAGGTAAAAATAAATAAATAAAAATAACAACGATAAAGGTGAAGATGTGGAAGAGGAGAGATGGTGTGTTGGAGACAAATATTTTATACCTTCAGACACCATGTGTCTTATCTTAAGAGGCTGTATGTTGAGGGTCAGGTGACTTTTTGTGTTTACGTGGCCGGCAGGAATGGAAAGGAACTCATTTCTTAATCTTACTGCTGTCTTTTTCCACTTAAACATGGGCCTGAAAGAGGTCCTCCTGGAGAACCAGGCGAAAAAACTGAAAAATTGATTAAAATTTTGATTTGATGGGAAGAGGAGGTTGACAAGTCACACCCCACACATGTGATGTCACCTTAAAGCCTCTTAAGGGAACAGCATGACTTAATAGAGCAGCATGTATTGCATGAAAAAGCAAGAGCATAATGTCTTCTACAGAGGGGAAAAATGAATTACTGGATCTTAAGAGGACAGTGGGAACCACCATACCTAATATCCAGTCATTGTCCAAAAGAGCCCAGTTTAGGGTCGTGGATAATGGAAGGCTTTAAAGAGACTTTACATTTTTTAATTTTTCTTAAAAGCAGGAATTAATGCACCATAATGTACTGTGTGCACATCCAGAAAATGTTCAGTAACATAAGACAGTGTTTCCTTGGGGAACCCCAGACAGCCCATATCCAGTCCTAGGGGAACCCCAGACAGCCCATATCCAGTCCTAGGGGAACCCCAGACAGCCCATATCCAGTCCTAGGGGAACCCCAAACAGCCCATATCCAGTCATCGGGGAACCCCAGACAGCCCATATCCAGTCATCGGGGAACCCCAGA
>JAODKF010000009.1:7371960-7382380 GCA_026779585.1 Mormyrus proboscirostris
GGGGAACCCCAAACAGCCCATATCCAGTCATCGGGGAACCCCAGACAGCCCATATCCAGTCATCGGGGAACCCCAGACAGCCCATATCCAGTCCAACGGGAACCCCAGACAGCCCATATCCAGTCATCGGGGAACCCAAATTTTTCTTTTCAATACAGCACTGTTTGGTCTTGAATAACAGAAAGCTTAAAAGAAGATTTTTTTATTGGGATGTCCATGTGGACTGGGAATTAACCTGGCTTAATATATTCTATATTTAAAAATGTTCTGTATCATAGAACCGTGTTTCCCACCCCAGTCCTCAGGGACTCCCAGACAGTCCATATCCAGTCCTCAGGGAACCTATGCTAAGTAATTATAATTCTGTCATTCTGTTTTATTGTTCTGGCCTTCAGGCCTGACAGTGGCCAAGCGCATCGAGATCTCCGACCTGCCCCAGCTGGTAGCTGCCTTCCACAGCCTGGTGGGACTAGCAGCTGTGCTCACCTGCATTGCTGAGTTCATGATTGAGCACCCCCACCTGGACACGCACCCTGCCGCCAACATGGTGAAGACCGTGGCCTACCTGGGCACCTACATTGGGGGCGTCACCTTCAGCGGCTCCCTGGTGGCATATGGCAAGCTTCAGGGTGCGTTTCTCTACACAGCTAGCCAGCTTTCATAACTGTGCAACCAGTAGAGGGCGACAGTGAGGATGGGAGCACAAGGCAGGGACACCTTGGATGGGGTGCTGGTCTGTTACAAGGCAGACAGACAATCACACACTCTGGGAATTTTAGAGCCAACAATATCTATGTGCTATCAATAACTGTATGCACATTATCATGATAATACAAAAAAATGATTTTGTATATATATTTACAGTGAGGGGCAAATCTGAGACACGAATGAGTCCAATTCGAGAAAAACACAAGTTCAGTTCTAGGCCATGAATCCAAATTCAAAGACTATAAACTATAAACTAAACAAATAACTCACATTTTTACATTTAAATAATTTACTTTGATTGGCCACTAACTAAGAAACAATTGTTTTCAACTAAAAAGTATTTGTCAAACAGAAATATAACAGAAACACACTTCCACTACATCCCGTATCAATTATTAATTACATGGTTACAAGACTGCATCCTGCTGAACAGTGGTTAAAATTGGTTAAAAATTGGTGGATAAAACAATACAAAGTTTCTTTAAAACTTATTAATATTTCGTAGTTTCTTAAAATTTCACATAATATAGATAAAGTGCACACAACATGTTCAGATCTACTATGTAAGAAACTATGTGTGCTATCTCTATGATTGGGAGTCTGCACATTACAATGACAGGTTACTTTTGTTAATAAGTGCTCTGAGCTTTACAGCTCCTGTGTCAGAAAAATGGCTGATTTTACTCCTGCTCCCGGCAGATCAGTCACATCACCATTAGGCCCTTGAGTAAGACCTTCAAATATAACTACTGCAGGTATTCTGAACACAGGATGAACCTGCGATCTGATACCTAACTTCACTCTCAACTGTGCCTCTCTGGAGACCAAGGTGGGAAATGTGAAAAGGGGATTAATAAATAATAATTATTATTACGAGACATTGGCTTACTAGCTGGATAAGTATCACTTGAGTGCTATATAAAACAAATTTTGGCTGGACATTTAGTCCAACTGAGTTTGCTAGAATTACGTACCTGTCTGTGTGTTTCCTTTCCAGAAGTCGGTAGAAATTCACACCTCAGTAACTGGTGATAATCATAAGTGTTCAGGTGCGAGTCAACACGGAACAAAACTTCACCCAAGTGCATGACAAGACCAAATCAATTCATATGTGGACTCAAGACTGTACTCAAGTACCACAACTCCATGTGTTTATATATTTGTTTTGCTCTGTTTTAATTGCTCACACTAGGAGAAACCTGAGTTGCATATTATTTATTTGTGATAAGTCAAATATAGGAAATTTCTGTGATTTTACTGGCAGTCCTACAGTCTTCAATTGGGCTGAAATGGTCAGTTGTATAAAAAAGAAAACCTGGAGAAGAAAGTCTGAGATTATGAGCTCAGAAATATGGCTTGAAATGATACTTGTGTAATTTAAGGGACTCCAGAGGAAATAACAATGTAATTTTTCTAAGAAGAGCGGTCTTTGGAATGCCTCTAGCATTTGGTCTCTCAGTCTGGTGACTGACTTGGGTTTTTATGACAAATTTAGGTCATGTTAGGAGGATCGATAATGGAAAGCAGACCTTGCGGTGAATCTCCACACCGTTGTCTGTTATCAATACTGGGCCTCGCGGAGTTCCCCCGGACACGCACATGCCGGCCGATTGAAATTCCAGACCTGATCTTGAGTCTTGAGGGCCACATCTCCCCTGCTTTCATCTCCTACCGTGTGTTTTGAGATCCTTGTCTTATGTGCTTATGCCTCCAGGCATCCTGGACTCAGCCTCGCTGCTGCTGCCTGGCCGGCACATGCTGAACGCTGGCCTGATGGCAGCCTCCGTGGGTGGCCTGGTGCCCTACATGCTGAGCTCCAGCTACGCGACGGGTATGGGCTGCCTGGTGGGCGTGTCTGGGCTCTCTGCCATCATGGTAAGACCGTGGGAGGTTCTCTGAAATACTTCACATCTTTCTCATAAACATGTTTTCCTAGAACATTAAAATGCAGTAAGGTGGTGTGTGTACCTTGTGGTATTCAGCCGTTAATGGAGATAAACAAAGTCCCAGGTTCTGCAGATTATGCCATCACAGATTCAGCGTCTTCAGAGCATGAGTGACTTATAGAAGCTGGTACCAGGGCATCTCTGCCAGCAGGACCTGGGTCCGTGGATGCCCATGGATGGAGATCCTGGAGTTGGCAGTCCACTCTGTTTGCTGGATCTTGTTTTGACTGAGCTATTTAATTATCCTTGATTGCACCCTGAATTGGGTGCACCAGATTTTTTGAATTCTGTCAAATGCATTGCAATTTTCACTGCAATTTTCAAATTCTAGCCCATTATTCTAAATTCTTAAGGATCAAGTCTTTGATTGATTAAAATACTATTACATAATATATTCATTATAAGAGGCATTTTTAATATAGACTTCTAGACAAATTTTGCCTGATCGTGCCTATAGATTTCGTGATCAGCTCCAGAGCCGTCCGTCCTTGCAAAGGACAAGCAGGTTTAGAAAATGGATGGAAGAGTGAAGTATAGTGATAACTGTTCCTCAGGCGGTGTTGATTTAGTTTGACTTGAAACATATAATAAATCAACACTGCAGTCAAGGCTAATGAATTGAGCTTAGTGTGACTGTAATCCAGTGTACGCAGTGATCCTTTGGGACCGGGAAACCCTGTCCTAGCCAATGTGCCATGTTGTCCTCAGGGCGTCACTCTGACTGCGGCCATCGGGGGTGCCGACATGCCTGTGGTCATCACTGTTCTCAACAGCTACTCGGGTTGGGCGCTATGCGCAGAGGGCTTCCTGCTGGACAATAACCTCATGACCATCGTCGGGGCTCTCATTGGCTCCTCTGGCGCCATCTTGTCGTACATCATGTGTGTGGTGAGTGTATTCACGCCAGGATAGTGCATCTTTGCTGAGAATGGGGGAAGCCTTAGCACATGAACTGCGAGACTAACTATGCATCCCAATACAGGCCATGAACCGCTCCCTGCCCAACGTGATTCTGGGAGGGTACGGCACAACATCCACAGCTGGTGGTAAGCCAATGGAGATCGTGGGCACTCATACGGAGGTCAATGTGGATCAGTCCATTGAGATGATTAGAGAAGCACACAGCATCATCATCACGCCTGGTAAGAGACCTAACCAGAAAGCTTCTGTCATGTTCCACCAGGATCTTGGAGGAGAGATGACAAAGTGCTCTGTGACCACTAGGCGGGAGTATTTTCAAGCACAAACTCTTTATGTTTCACTCCAGTGCATGATGAATATATTGGTAAAACTGTCACATGCAATCTGCAAAAATGGCCAGAGATAGTCAAAGCAGATGTCATTGGCTGCCAGATGATCGTTTTCAGAACTGTATGATTAACGTGGGTGCTGTTTGCGGTGGCGTCCTTAAACAGCAGGTGGTCGAGGATTCCTCTATTAGTGCTGCTATGGTTCCTTTTGGTTGTTTTTTAATAAGAGGGAAGAATTAGACAGCAGAGAAGCCCCTTGTGGGAAGTTCACAGGCGAAAGTTCAAGTGCACAGCAGAAAACATGTGGCTCAAGTTTGCTTTTCTTGCTCTTGTTTGTAACAACACTGCAAAAGAGCAGGGCCAGTTCAAACGTGTTGAATCAATTAACAAAGGGAGGCAGCTGAAGGAAAGACCTAAAGCGGCAAACCCAGTCTTCTGCTTTATCACGGAAAGAGCGCGGCGAGGCACAAGAAGCTCATTACAAACAGGGAATAGAGAAATCGAAGGATATGGCTGCTTCACTGGCAGGTGACTGCCCCAAGGGGATCTCCTTAAGAATTAACCTGCCGTTCCCCCTGTATCTGGCAGTAGTGGTCACCCTGACAAAGTGAGAGGTTAGCATCTTGCACGCAAACTTGCGTAAGGCTTTGGATATGTTGCCATCAACGATTGGGGACAGGAAAAGCCTAGAAACAATTCATGAAGAGAGGTGCTCCCATTGGGCTGGATGTGTTTATATTTGACCTTGTTATTTGCTGGATTTTGACAGCATTCGGAGTGAAGATATTTGATCCGTAGTATGACAGCGCTTGTATTTTGCCCTAGATGTAGGTAAACACAAAATCAGTGCAAGTCCAGAACCACAAAACAGAACTCTTTAAACGTGGCCAAAAATTCATATTATTTGCAGAAAATTGCAGTATAAACACTGTAATCATTTTTCTTCTTTCCAAAAATCAGTTGAATGTGGAGACATGAAAGAAATATTTCCAGTTCCAACTCAAAATCAGAGCAAAATGCAACCAAATCGCAGCTCTGGTGACGGCATATCAGTGCAATAATATGTAGTCTAAAACGTATTGAATGCTTTATATGACAACATATACAAAATATTATGCGGTTGTGGAAAATAAATGGATGAATGGAAGGATGGATGGATGATTGAATGGAAGGATGGATGGATGGATGGTCATAATTATACACAAGTGTGACAAGTTCCTTCTGACATACTAATAGGCTGGGGTTTGTGTGCTGCCAAGGCTCAGTATCCAATCGCTGACATGGTGAAGATGCTCAGAGAGCAGGGGAAGACGGTCAGGTAGGATGGTTGCTATGCCTCCTTGTCAGGGGAGCTGGTCAAATTAAATGGGAGCACTGGGAAAATTTGAAAAAAATTCCATGACCTATTAAAAGAAAAAATGTGATCAAAAACATTGCTGAAATTGATATTTACAAGTCCATGCTGTTTAAGGTGTATAGTCGCAAATATTTATTTGACAGACATTTTTATACTATTACGCTACATATTCAAACAAAGAATCACTACTTTGTGCCATCATAATTTATAAATGAGGGCTTTAAAATATTTTAAAGTTATAAAATTAGATGGTGCTTGTTCAGTACACAAAGTAATTAATTACTTTTTAATTTTTAAAAAAAATAGTTATGCAGTGTCTTTATTTAAACAAGGTGCAATGCTGTAGAATATTTGTCCAGATTTATGTAGGGAAATTATGGAAATGAGAGGAAAGCTTTGGAAAAGCTCCTATAAATATAACAAACAAACGTTGTATCTATGGGCTGTACCGCATCTGCCAGACTACACATGACGTCAAAGGTATTCTTGGCCTCACTATCAGTGATATTGTGGAACTGAATGTGTCCTTTTTTGACCCAGGTTTGGCATTCACCCTGTTGCTGGTCGCATGCCGGGCCAGCTGAATGTGCTCCTAGCCGAGGCAGGAGTCCCGTACGATGTCGTGCTGGAGATGGACGAGATCAACGAAGATTTTCCAGGTTGACAGAATAAGCCTGTGTCTCGCACTCTCTCACGGACCCAGAAAGGGCAGAAAAACAGATCGGCTGGGATGGCTGTAGAGTCTCATTTTTGACAAGCTGCTCGGCCCTGTGCAGAAATTAGTGCAAGCGTTTGAGATAAACAGGGTTTTTCATGTGGAGCAAACAAGCAGAACTCTAATACTTATATTATCCAGGCACATTTTCAGATTAAAGTCATGTAATTCATCTTACACATGTGAGGCCAGCAGGCAGCTGAATATTAAGGTAGTTTAGAGTGAACTGCCCTGCAGTGTAAAGCTCACATGTGGTTTCATTCATGTTGCAAACAGATAGCTGGGAAACGGTAAATCGCTGCCTCATGCCTGTTTCCCTTTGATTGTGCCTGTTGGTGTCCTGAGTTACTGCAGCTCCATTGGGATTAAAGGTCTCTTTTGTTGGTGCAGAAACGGATCTTACACTGGTCATCGGTGCAAATGACACTGTAAACTCAGCGGCCCAGGAAGACCCCAACTCCATCATAGCAGGCATGCCTGTGCTGGAAGTCTGGAAGTCCAAGCAGGTAAGGACTGGCAACCCTTCTCAGCTTGACTTCAGTTCCTCAACTATAGTACTGTTTCCTTAATTACAACGCTCTGGTCAGCGGCCGAATTCAGGGGAGCTGGTGCAGACCTGGCAACCCCATTGGCTCTGATACTGGCTCTATTGTCATTAGTACAGGTATCCCTCATAACTGCTATCAGATGATCATTTATCTATCATTCCTCACATGCTGTCCATCAGAGGTCTGTGGCTATCCACAGCTCAGAGAACAGCACAATGACATTTTTAATAAATGCACTAAACGAAATGCGTAGCAACGCTCATTAATATACAACACAGAGCTGGTACAATCTGACAGCATCTTGCCTAAGTACACCAAATTAACGGTGACCATCCTCCTGACACAGGTGATCGTGATGAAGCGCACACTTGGCGTGGGATACGCTGCGGTGGACAACCCCATCTTCTACAAGGCCAACACCGCCATGCTGCTTGGAGATGCCAAGAAGACCTGCGATAGCTTGCAGGCCAAAATCAGAGAGGCCTACTACTAGGCGCAGGACTGGCTCCAAGTCAATTATACATTTATATATATATTTATTTCCCTTTTCCTGATCACATGTTGATTTATGGCAGTGCTCAGCTGATTCCAATATGCAAGTTTTAAATGTAATAAACTTAACTTCTCCTGTAGCTGTAGGCCTGTCTCCGTAAGCCTTATAGACCAGGAATCGAACCCACAACCCTAACGGTATGGAACGACTGTGCTGCTCTCTGATCCAGAGAAAAACAGATAAACGAGGAAAAAGACATGATACCCGAGTCATTAAACATGAACGAGGACATCAACTTCGTGGATGAATAAGGGGCATTTACTTTATATAGAAAGATTCATAAATGAATGGTTGTTTTTTGAACTTTTTATTTCTAGATTTGCGCTCCCTAGAGCAATGGAAAGCATGTTCTGTGCAGCGCTTATCGCACGCCATTCCTCAGCTCCAAAACAAAATCAGACATCACTAAATTACAATCTGATAGTGACACATTCGTAAAAACTCAATGTAAAAAAAAAAATAACAACCAGGACAGAATGTACAGTCATATCTACAACAGGACAAGTATTCTGCAGATATTACGGCCAATGTCTGCATGCCAAATAAAAACAAAAAAACACAGGAGTACAGCACATCCCACTTTGGGACATGTAGGCTATGTTTACAGTTTCCCCGCAGCGTGCTTGGCACTGTTAATCAGCTTGTGCAGGTATACAAAGAAGTACAGGAGATTGTCGTAGTCTCCTTGATAGTCCTGTGACAGGCAGAGCACATGGTAATCCTTCAGAAAGTAATAGATGGCCTCAATTGTTGCCAGGTATGTGTCTGGGGACCCCTTCTGGTGACGCCAAAAACAGGTTTTCCTTGTCTTCAGTTCAACTCGCAGCAAGGCTGAGGAAAATGAGTAAACACTTTATTTTCCCAGAGGTCTGGACAAACACACTCCAGTACTTTGCTGTGCATTTGCCCTCACAACTCAATAACTTGGTAAGACTGAAAGATAACACTGCAGTCAAGAATATTTGAAATTCTGCCTCAGTTACATGTCATTACCTTGGAGCCGCTCATCTGAGATTATTTTATTTGTTTGATTCCATGTGCTATCAATGAAGACGACCTTTTGGAGCGCACAGGCTCGCTCTTGCACCTTTGTGCTATCTCTCTCTTCAGACTCCTCATCTCTCTTCACCCTCTTCGGGGAAGGCTCCCCAGCAGAAGGGGCCCGACCTGTATCAGGTACCCTAAGTAGCTCCTCCATCATTTCCTCTATGGTCACTGAACCCGGACCAGGAAAGACCAAGACAACCTGGGGACCCACCAAGGAAGAGTGCCACACAGAGAAGGCCAGTCTGAGTCACAGGAGCAGGCCATCATGCAGTGCCTCTCAGCAAAATTTATTTAAAATTGCTTCAATAAAATAAGAGGCACTTAAAGCACAAGAATAGACTGAATGAATAAAAGTACTTGAGATACCGATACGATTCAGTTTCTTAACTATTACAATGAATGTGTATATCCAGCATTTTACTGCGTAAGTATTGGGAAAGAAAAAACGTACTTTATATCTCTCATTCTCATACTCCGGGATGCAGGGGTAGGTGTAAATGGTGACGTCATCCGGTGCGATAAGTTTGGCGTGTACCGCAGTGCTCTTCCCGTCAGTTTCATGAGGATGCTTAATGATGTCTATTTTAACTGGAAGCTGAAGGGGGTCAACAAATGCTCCTGTTAACTCATAATACTTATCATTAAATCATACATTTAAAATAGTTTGTACATCACAGGCACCTGAGACTGCTATTACTTCATTTTGGGTGCGATTTATGTTTTACAACTAAACGCCTTTTCTTCTACACGTCATTACGGTTTTGCCACAGACAATTAAACGGATAGATAAAAGAATATCTAAAAACACCCCAGGGATCAATATAAATGATAAGTATGAAAGATATTTTACTTAAAATAAACCAGTAAACGGCAAGCTTCAAAGTAGAGCGCAGACTATTCTGCCTAAATGTGTGCTGCTCTTCCTCTTTCATTGGTAAGGCGTATCTTCATACTGACCTTGATTTTGGGTACGTCATCTTGGTTCACGCCTACTAATGAGAAACACGTGTAACAATAAAACATCCTTGAACCGTTACACTTGGGGCACTTCGACCTGCCCGTCATCTGGGCTCTATCCAAAACTTCATGAGATGCGAGTTTCAAGCCATCGAAAGGCTTTCCCTTCATTTCAGATGCATCACCTAAGCGACTACACTCATTTTTCTTCTCCTGTTTCGTTGACATCCCAGATTTTTCCTTGATGTCCAGCTTCAGTTTTATGGCTAATAGCTGGCGTGCCCAAATGTGTAAGAGGATAAATGAGCTTTGATATTGTAGGATCTAGAAAATATCTTGCTTCTTATTGTTGACGAAAAATAAAGCGGCATATGCAGCCCCTTTCACTCTTAGAAGTTCGTGATTCTAAATCTACACGAAGGCGACATTTATGCTTAACCTGACTTTAAATACAGCTCCATATTTACAGTACTACTCTGTCCTTGCGGATAGCCACACCAACTAAGCCAGTTCGGTCACAACTTGTCTTACGTCCAGTCCAGTAAGTCAATGCCAATGATTGACACAGCTAAACGAAACAAGCCAAATTTAGCAGATTATTTTAGTCACAGAAAATCAACGGCTATACAAATCAAACGCAAACTCCACGCGCGCTGTCGGAAGTGCTTCCTCTCGTTAAACGGAAGTACAAGGTGGTTGGCTGTTGCCTAGCAACGTACCAACGCCGGCGCTCATCATGTTAAACAGTTTTCGACATCCGATGTTCTGTCAAGTTAATTAATAACAGAACACGCTAAATGGGTACGAAGCTGAGGTACACCCTTATATTGCGTAACAACGTTGATCTATATTTTAGTATCTCACATAAATAGCGATGATGCACTTCTGTTCTACGATTGTTTGGTTACTGTCTCTTGCGTTTATTCTATGCGCTTGCTAGTGGGGTGGCTGTAAATGTCTTTCCGACAGCTGTGTTAAATAAAACCATAAACCACAGACATTGTGTACTCCGTAAATGAAAAAGTCATGGTAAGATTACAGCTTAGTTGTAATGTGCCCGAAGAGTTTTACAATACAAACATGTTCATAGCTAATTATTGAGATAGTATTGCAAAATAAGTTGAGGTGAGACACTGGAGTTTATACTGATAATTCATACTGACAGGACAAATATGTGACGTAATATGTTTTCTTTAAAAAAAGTCGTGGGTCCTACCTCTTATAACTGACTGGTTCCTGTACTTGTTAAACTAAACACAAGGAAATACAGGTCCTTCTCAAAAAATTAGCATATTGTGATAAAGTTCATTATTTTCTGTAATGTACTGATAAACATTAG
>JAODKF010000009.1:7391567-7405539 GCA_026779585.1 Mormyrus proboscirostris
AAGCGGGATGCACAGAGGGCTTGACTGAGCAGTGCTCATTCTGTGAGAATGAGAAGCGGGATGCACAGAGGGCTTGATTGAGCAGTGCTCATTCTGTGAGATTGAGAAGTGGGATGCACAGTAGGCTTGACTGAGCAGTGCTCATTCTGTGAGATTGAGAAGCGGGATGCACGGACTGTTTGACTGAGCAGTGCTCATTCTGTGCGAATAAGAAGCGGGATGCACAGAGTGTTTGACTGAGCAGTGCTCATTCTGTGCGAATGAGAAGCGGGATGCACAGAGTGTTTGACTGAGCAGTGCTCATTCTGTGCGAATGAGAAGCGGGATGCACAGAGGGCTTTACTGAGCAGTGCTCATTCTGTGGGATTGAGAAGTGGAACACACATTGGGCTTGATTGAGCAGTGCTCATTCAGTGAGAATGAGAATCGGGATGCACAGAGTGTTTGACTGAGCAGTGCTCATTCTGTGAGAATGAGAAGTGGGATGCACAGAGGGTTTGACTGAGCAGTGCTCATTCTGTGCGAATGAGAAGCGGGATGCACAGAGTGTTTGACTGAGCAATGCTCATTCAGTGCGAATGAGAAGCGGGATGCACAGAGTGTTTGATTGAGCAGTGCTCATTCTGTGCGAATGAGAAGCGGGATGCACAGAGTGTTTGATTGAGCAATGCTCATAATGTGCTCTCATGAAACCTTATCAGCAGCTTCAGGCTCTAATGCGGTAGAACTTAACCACAGCTGAGTTAATAGGGCTAGCAGCTATTAAAAAGGCATTACAAGGTTATTATAAAACAAAAAAGCAGGTATTGCTTGTGTTTATAAATAGGGTTACATCTGTTTTGCTGTTATGATCCAATTTTGACCATTATCTTTATATATATCAATATATATTCTTTCACTTTAAAGTTCAGAATACACATTCTATGAAAAAGCAAGTCCAGCTTGTTTACTTTTCAGTAGTTCCTGCAGCATTATATAACAAACCATTATAGAGTCAATTGTTTTTTGAATATCTGATGTATTATTAAACCTTTGAATGCTGCTTGACTAACACAGTATAATAGAGTTTGTCCAGTGATGGACAAAACGTCAAATATTAACTGCTGTGTCTCACTGTAGGTGTATTTCAATTTTGTTTAATTTCTGAAAATGATCTAGTAATGGAAATAGTAGGACTAATAAAGAAAATTAAATTGTAACTTTACAATACTCGTAACTGTCAGTGCATTGTCTCCTTTTGAATTTAGTACTGCAGTGAAATTTTGGCTTAGTAGTACCTAATATATAGAAAAATAGTCATATGTTTTGAATTTACTTCCATGCATATTCTCTTAGATAAAAACACAGCTTGCATTCATTCATACAGGTACAGCTGTCGTTTGTATAATCATGGTTCAATAAATGCTAGACAAAATATCTGATGTGTACAGAATACCTGTCTTAACTCCAAATTAGTGCAGATACATATAATATTGAGTGACTTGGAAAACCCATAATAATATTTGCATCATGATATATGTGTGTTTGTAGATTTTATTTTACACGTCTGCTCCTGCCGCCTGCCTCTGGTACAGATCATGCTGGTGGACAAGCCTTTACCTGAAATGCAATTGGGTGGACCCTCTCTAGCATCAGTGCACCTCTATTATGCATATATTGTATCATAATTTATCTTGTATTTGTTACATATAGCGACTTGTAAACAGGGTGCTATGATTTTCATTTGGTTGTTTATACTTAAGGTACATAAGTAATCTATAATATCTTAATTTGAAATGAATAAGGGTATATTTTCAATGAATCTTTCTAAAATCCGTGAAATGTGTTAACTATAATGAATTATTATTCTTCTCATAGCATTAATGTTTATTAATGTTTGTTTAGCAGGTCGGGGTTAATGCGATGGAATCGTGCATCAGCACTGACATTCAGACCAGCTGGAGTAGCCATGTACTGTATCCCTTATTCGCTGCCAGCGTTGAGTCCGCCAGACACCTCAATGGCTCTAGTCCACTCTCTTGTCCTCTTCTCTGCACTTCATGGGGATGAAATGAGATGATATGTTCTCTTTCCTCGTCTTCCTGCCTTTCAGGGGCCTCCCCTTCTGGGACAAAGCGATGAACATCTCTTTGCCATTTTGTTTAGTCCACTTTGCTGAAGAATAAGCGTTGAAATAGTTTTCTAGAAAGACCTCCTTAAAGTTGCAGTTTTCATTGTATGTTTTCTGAAAAGGTAAATAATCGCAGTAAGTTAGGTACTGTCTGACTTTAAAACATGAAAAAAGGTTTATGAAAATTTCACAGTCAAATTCTGGACTGCGCACAAGAAGGACACCATATGAGACTTATTGTAACAAAGTATGTATAGAAGTACTGAATGTTTCTGACCTTGCCTTGTAATACTCCTGTCTTGTTCATAGATATGTAATACTGACTTTTCACCCCTTTGATAGCGAGGATACCGCCTTCGGAAACTGTGCGTATTTCGAGGATACCTGCAATGCCATCAAAGCAAGGTTAGTAAACAAACAAACGAAAAAAAACTTGCTAATAAAACGTGTCTCCCCCTTTGAGATCAGAATCCATCCACATTATAAGAACAAGTTAAGGTCTAATGAAGTTAATCAGTTGCTGGTTTTATTTCAGAGTTGTTAAATGGTTTGGGTGGCCATCCCAGAATCCAGTGCTCATGAAGTTGCACATATGGACAACAGATTAAACGCTGTATCCTGAGGGTAAAAAAAAAATGTCTGTTCCCATTAGCTTTGCACGCTACATTTCAAAACAGACGCTGAGTAGCTCCATTTATGGAGAAAATAAAATAATATCTTTTGGTCTATTAGTCCAGTCATAGTCCAACTATTGTAGAAAAATAATGTCTGCAGTATACTGCTATTCATTGGAAAATATGTCTACAAATTCATGAAGGATTGATTTGTTAACAAGGAGTTTATTATTATTATTATTTATTTATTTTTTTTATTATAATTAACCCAGATAAAAGCAGTTGCCTATTCACATGACCTTTGGCAGCTGAACTTAAGATGGTATCAATTATTCAGAGGGATTAACCTCAACGATGTTTAATAGGAAACACAAAAGCTCCGGCCATTTATTACTTCTTGAATGAACGACAACAAAACAACTTTCTTAATAACTGAAAACATGGCTTTGGGAATTTACACAAGAATTGGGGTATTTTAGAAATTCTTGTTAATACTTATTCTACCAGCATTTTCTGGAACTTCCTTATCATTGCAGCTGCTTTTAGCTGTCCCTAGAAACTAGAGGCTGTATAATTAGGCTTGTATTAAACATTCAAAATCTGTCCTTGTACATTGTCTCTGCAAACTGAATTTATGATCAGTGTAACACATATTTAAAAAATCTAACTCCCGCTGTAAAGGGAAATTCTTTGCATACATTATACCTCTGAGTCAGACAGTTTATTGTGAGCTGCTATTGGAAATGTAGATTGGGTGAGTTTTAACCCCAGGTCTAAAAGAACGTCTGTGGATGGTTTCTGGGCTTTCATGTCTGACCGTTTTTTTTGTGCAGTACTTGTTCCTCTACATTGGGAAGAAGCACAGACTTGCACTGCAAGATACTGCAGGGCCTGTAGTTAGTGGTAATTAGTTATTTGTTGAGTGGAGGGCTGATACAGTTGAATTATGAATTTTCGGATTCATAGTTCTGAAATGCTGTATAACACAAATGGCTGGCTGGCAGTGTCTTCTTCAGTGCATTCCTTTCTCATCCTATACACTGGGTGTCATTTCTGATAGTAGGAGGATTGTAGAAATACACTGCCCTTTATATGTTTAACTGAGGCATTTAAAAACACAGCGGGGGTGGCTTGGTGCATAGTACTGTTGCCTTATATCTCAAGGGGTGGGGGTTCAAATCCGCCTGGAGGGTTTCATTGGCATCTCTGAATTGCCTCAGTAAAAGCTTAAGGTTCATCTAAGGTCACTGTCTTTAGACTGTCTAAACTTATAACATTTTGAATTAAGTAATGAAAAGATCCAGATGTGTGGCATCTTCTTTGGCACCGAATCTTTAGCAAAATTACTTTGGAACCGTGGATCAGCCAACATCCGTCCTTCTGTATTATCTGTTTCAGATTAAAAAGCACGTTTACGGCAAGTAATTTGCTATAATCTCAACAGCATATTATGAGCATCACTATGAAGTTCATGGTTTGTTTTTCTGTTAAAACAACCTGCTGTCGTTGTGATGTTTATGAGAGGACTATAAACATAAGGAGAAACAACACTGTTTGAAATGGCTGAATTTATATGTTTCCCCTTTTTGTGTGAATTTTCAGAGTGTTATTGAAATAATAATTCAAGATTTTGGTTAATATATCAGTATTAACACTATTAAAACATTAAGATATAGGGATGGCACTATGTTCTCACACCTCAAAAGCCTTGAGTGTAATTCCTGCCCAGGCTCTGCGGTTGTGAATCTTGCATGTCCTCCCTGTATTTGTGTGGGTTTCCTGTTGCACTCCACAAACATGTGGTGTAGATTGGTTAGTGTCTTTAAATTGCCCTTAGTGTGGAACTTGGGGTGAATATGGATCCAATGATGGGTGGGCGTCCTGTCCGGGGTGCTTCACATGTCTGGTGCAATAAGCTCACTGAACGAATGATTTTGATGAACAGCTATGGAAAATGCATGGATTACGGGGTAATAATAATTGACTTTCAGTATAAAACGCAATATAAAAAAATTAGGCCAAATAATCCAATAAATAAAAGGACCACATAAAAAACAAGCAAAAAAAGAATTGCTATATGGATTGAAAAAAATATCATTTTTTTTCTTTGTCTCTATTCCTGAAACCGCATTTTTTCCTGTAATTTTGTCAAGACGAGGACGAAATTTCCAAGAGAGAATATGGCTACTGCTGCAGATGTTTCAGGCCAGCCAACATGATGTTGTACAAAACGGGGCACAATTCGGGTTTCCCCTGAAGCACAGTGCAGTACCTCTATGTTTTAGCAACTGTAACTGTTTAGCTGATACAAGGAGACTCTAATGCACACACGGGGCGCAAATGGCATTCAGGGAGCCCTAATAAGGTTTTCCCCAGCTTGAACAAATTTAGCTTAGCATGCTGTGCTGCCCCAGCCCCTGGTCGACTCTGCTATTTGTGGCTGATTCGTCATTTTCTGTTGCTCGAGTGGAGGTGATATCGTTCACATCTTTCATATTGATGAGATTGAAAAACCACAACTGTAACTCTGTAGTATGTGTGCTATTAATATTATTATGATTACTGTATTTTGCTCAACTCTTTGGAATGGTGTTCCTGTTCATGTTCAATGTCATAAGCCTATCAAATTAATCAGTAGGTATGTATATTATATATATATATATTTCAGATACTAAGAAAGTGTCATTTTTAATATGGCGATTATAGATTGTCAGTAAATTAGTGTTGTTGAATATACGGTTTCTTTGTTTGCGGTGTAGATCCTTGTGTTTTTACTATATTTGCTATGTATGCCTTTCCCAGACAGAAACATATGTTTGTAATTCAGTACATAAATCAGAACAGACATTTTAATCGGTGACTGAAATCCAGTTCATTATCTACAACATATCATGGCTACATGTCAGCTTGTTTTAAAATGATTGTTTTTACGCTCTTGGTCTTGTCTGGGTGGTATTTCCCATGAATATTCATTCTATTTTTTTGACAACTGTTTTTAGTTAAAGGTGAGAAGGGATTTGTTTGACTGGCTTATAGAATCTGATGATATAATTTAGTACAATCTTTAGTACAATGTAAAAAGATACTTCACTGTCAAAAATAGGGTATAGCCCAGGTACAATTTTGTTTCCAGAGGTGCAAACAACATTAATGTACTCCCAATGGCAGAAAAATGCTCCTCAGGGTCTGTACCTTAAAATCCACAGTTACCAACAGCTTGGGTACAGTTAGCAGACCCTTGAGGGTACAGTCCCAGTGACAAGTAATTGTAACCTCAGAGGTATAAATCGGTACGTTTTTTCCTGACAGTGTACAGGCTGGCCATGCACTTGTACAAAATTACATACGCTCAAAAATTGATAGTAAACCTGCATTTCAGTTAATTGATGACAAGGGATGTGTTTCTGGAATCCCAAATTCTCTGGAAGGCTGCAGTGACTCAATATTTTCCCTGTGTTTTTCATTTGGAAATGAGCTTCCCCAGACAATCTGGACAACCAGATCAAATATTAATAAACCCACTATTCCTTCAGCAATTTAGCCAGGAAACATTGAAAGTTTCTGCTAGTTGAACATCGGCACTTTTTATGTGTCCACCGATTTAATACTAACCTATTCTTCATTTGCCAGTGTATAAAATAAACTCAACCCTAAATTTACATGTCGACTACTAATTCTAATTAATTATTTCTTATTTTACTCGTCTTCACTGGACAGTGTCTTTAATGTGTTTAAATAGAAGCAATCACTGAATTATGACAAATATGAATTTTTACAAATAACGCTTCGTATCACTGGCAATTTTGAAGTTATACAACAGTTTTCGGCTCATTGCTTTTACTAAAACTTGCTTATTAAAGAAACAGAAATTCACTTTGATGATTTTTGATGATTAAATACAAGTAGTAGTAGATATAAATGTAATAATTAATCCCCATTGCCTGGTATTTCAGTTTAACATTATAATCCTGTGTGCAGTTAGCTGATCTCATAAACATGCCTTTTCTGTGTTTTTGATACCTGCATGTGCTCCCATTGTAAGATCCACCCCATCTACACCTTTTGCTGCTTTTCAATAGTAATTTCTAGTTTTGTCCCTCTGCACTGTGCAATCGTAATATATGTGGAAGCTTAGATGGCAAGACAAGAGTAGGTGATGTTCATGGGCCATCCATTAGTGTGTTTGGCATACCGTGTTAGCTTTTTCTATTTGTACTTGAGTTATAATGCCCCGTGGTGTGTGGTAATCTGTAGAAGGGCCATATACGCCCCCCCCCCCCCCTTTCCACAACATTTAAAAGTTACAAAAATGCGTTCCACTTATTTTAATACAGTGCTTATTTACATAATATTGTTTTTTGGACATGCATGATGGTTGCCGCTTGTAAGAATTAACACAGGTGGTATAATGAGCCAGGTCGCCGAACTACGTTAATGCAACTATAATTGAAGTACTCCAATTCTATGTGTTGTTTGCTATGGTGAATTCACTAACGATTTTTACAGAAATGCATGTATTGGGCGTATATTTAAAGTTTATTCTGAACTAAATAAATCTTCTTGTAATCTACATGCAACCTACTCCTAGCAGCCCGAGTAACTTGATATGATTACGACATTTATCATGAAGAGACAACGAAGATGAATGTGGCAGTTGGGAACTGCAGATGCTACGCATTCTCTTGCATACTCAGGCAGCAGTTACGACCTTCGTATGGTTTTTATCAAAACCAAAATCCTCAAAACCAACCCTAAGGCTAATATTGTGTCACGGTCTGGACACGTGACTCGGCAGTTTAACTCGATCTTCACTGACACTTGCAAATATGACACAATCTGTTAGAGTTGGAATTTGCGGCTCTACAGACTTGTTTAATTTATCGGGACCTTTGTTTAGACTGTAAAAATAATACTTTGCCAAGCGAGACACCTGTTTTCTTTTACCGCTGTCTTTTTTCCTTGCTTGTGATTAAGTTATTAAGAATATCGTACTATAACTGTCACTTATATATAGGACTTATTATAGTATTAAAATGTCTGTAAGCAAGGCAAGTCGAAGAATGCATTCATTCAGTCAGATTAACACACTACACAACCGAACATAAAACAAGTTGACAAATTAAGCAGTTGGCAAACATACTAGTAACCAAGAGCTTGAAATGTGGGTGCCTGGGCAGTCTGGTATATAAATAAAAACAATGGTGTGATATTATTGATGGAGTTCTATTGTTCTTTATGTAGTTTTGCAAGTGACATATATGAGAAACCATAACTGACAAAGGCTACCAGTCTGTAACTATGATGACATGTTTCTTACAGAGAAGGTATTGGTTAGGTACTCACTGTAGCAGTTGGTTGGATCTTGAGTTCCGTTGATATTGCCATAGTCATCGATTGTGAGAAACCATTGTGTTCCACTGAAAAGTTGCCTGACTCTTACATCCCCTCCCTCCATATAATCGTAATTTCTCGTGTGCCTCTCATGTTTGGAACAGTTCATAATTGCAGCCAGTTGCTCCGGAGTCCGATCACTGCAAGCTAGACACACACCGCTCAGTAGAAACATGATGTGCAAGGACAGTTTGGAGAGCAAAGTTGGCAGCTTCCATTTCAGCATCCATTTGTGCATTATAATGCAATGCAACGGGTATTTACGAACAACATGCTGAAACGTACGGGGAATCTCAGGCCAGAGGGTCCTCGACCCAGCTTCCTCAATTTACAATCTCCTCACGAGTGAAACTGCGAATGCCGTTCTTGCTCCCTTGGTACATGGGGTTCGGAGGAGTCGCTCGTATGTAATTCTCTTCTGTCCAGAGTCCTAGGACATTGCAGCCGGTGCCACTGCAGGCTGATGGATGCACCTTTTGGGTTGGCAGTCTCAGGAACGGAGGCTCTGCAGGATATAGAAAAAAAAACAGAAGAGCAGGTTTGGTTGACTTGTTCAGACCCAAGAAATCTCCCATGCAGGTGCTAACAGGCACAAAAGTGGAATCAGCCCGACCGATTGTAATGGATTAAAACCACTGTGACTTACTAAAATATCAGATAGATATGAACAGGGAAACATTGGATTTAAATCTCTTCTGTGCTGGTTTGCTCACCTCATACTTGTAGTCTAGCCTTTATAAACACGGACACTTTTGCGGTGAACTAAACACTCTTCTTAGAACTGCCCACATTTGTCCTGTTTAGCAGTCTGGACTGACTCGAGGCTGCCAGCACCTCCCTCTTTTGCCTGCATGCATGCGGACCTCGCTGCGTCTCACTAGCGATTCTCTTCGCTCGTGAACCACCCTGGTAGAGCGTTTTAAATCAGCCTTGGAATGTGCTCCCGGCCTGGGATCAGTCTTTCTGGAGTTTTTGAGTGACTTACACGCAGTAAAGGATGAGAGCTGGGCACACCGATATCCGTTTCCCCCTCCCAAAAAAAAAAAAATGTTGCACTTCACAAAAGCAATGAGTTTATAAAGCTTCCCGTGAGCTGAGGAACCACACCAGCCGGGCTGCGATTACTCTCACAGTTGAATCGCTAACTTGGGAAGCATTGCTCTGTATGTCCTCACCCTGTGCGTAGATAAATGCATTGTCATGACCTCACTCCAGACCAATTACTTCTTAGCCAGTCAGCTGTCACTTGGATCGAGTATGGAGAAAAAAAAATATTTGTAAGCCTGCCAACAGTCATCAGAGGGAGCTACAAACTTGTGAAATAGCTGTCAGTGCTATGATATGTATTAAGTCTGTCATTCAATTGCTTAAATACACTTTCAGGCGCAACAAATATCTCTTATAGCAATTATGCATTGTGTCTCCTTTGTAGTATGAGGTAAAGACATCCATCTGTATGAAATAAGAAAGAGCTAGCTGGGAAAACAATTTCGGTATGCCTAAAATCTGTGTTGTGCTTTATAGATCGGTCATGTGCCACGGCTGTCAAATATAGTCTCCTTTCTGTTTTACTGGGATCGTTGTTTGGTCACGTCACAATATTCGACAGGAATGACAACACAGAACTATTAAGTTAAAAGAAAATGCTAAAGATTCATCAGGAATCACTAGAAAGGCCACCATGAGGTATTTAATGCTGCCAGCTAAGAGTCGCGAGAAAACCTTTCTTGCATGTACTTTTGCTTTTAAACTAGTCACTTGGTGATCAGAAAACTTGACTCTCCAATACAATCAACAATTCAAAAATTCATTCCCACAGAGATGTGAAGACATTACCCTGGAGTGGCACAATTTCTCTAATGACATGAAATAAAATGTGTGATGGTAAATCCTTTACCTGTTGAATTGATACTGATAACTACAATGTTTAAAGAATCCTGCATATGTGTTCAACCAATTTGTATTAATTAATAACAAAGGAGACTGAAACAGATAAAGAACAATATTGTTTTCGTGAATGAGTTTATATATATATATATTTTAAATTTAAAGTTCCTTTTCACCTCACAAGTATTAACTCACCTCGCCATGCCTGCAGTAATACCTAGGGGAAGTGTTCAGAGGAAAGGACATAATATTCACAAAGAGGTAAATATATTTGAGGTAAATATAGTATTGTTCATAGAGGGAAATATATAGTACAGAGGTTCAAAGTATGCCTGATATCTTCCATTTTTTATCAGTGATTCCCAATCCGGTCCTCAGGGACCCACAGCCAGTCCACATTTTTGCTTCCTCTCAGCTCCCTGCCAGACAGCGCATTTTTGCTCCCTGCTGGGAGAGGGCAAAAACATGGACTGTCTGTGGGTCTCAGAGGACTGGTTTGGGAAATGCTGTTTTATATGACCAAAGCAAAAAAAAGTCATACATTTCAATTGCACTTGTATATAAAAGCTTGTCTGAGTTCTTATCCAACACCATAACTTATTTTGTGATATTTTCTATTAAGTAAATATTTGCACAGGGCTTTACAATAATGTCAGTTAGGTCATTCATTTTGTAATTTTTCTCTAATAAATTCAGTTGGAGGAATGATGCACTTGGTACAGGAAGGAGAGTGTTTAAACTATTAGCGAAAGACATATGATGTGGAGTATATTTCTCGGAAATCAAAACTTTTGCAATGCTGAGGAAATGAGAGTAGCCACGGGGATTATGATGTGTCACCTCACTGGCAGGACAGCATGAATAAAGAGAATACTTATGAAAATATACATGAAAGAGTATTTAAATGACAACCAACAGATATACAGTATATTTGTCTTGTTTGAATGATGAAAGTAGGAAGCTGTGTACTACTAATGGCTGCTGACAAATGGGTGATTGAGAATTCTAAAAAACTGACTGTCAAACAGATGCCATCTCCCTCTCTGTTTCAAAAGCCCTAAAGGTTTTTTTTCCCTCACTCTTCCACTGCATCACTGTAATATTTCCCTAGTAAGATTTCTTACAGTACATGTGAATCAATCTGGGACAGAACCACGAGGAATGTAGGCTATTCTTGAATCAAATGTTTGAAATTTACTTATAATTATTTGAATTGCTAGAGAGAAATGTAAAATCCAATTATCTTAACAACTGAAATATTTATTTGATTTTCAAGTTAATTCAAGATAGGCCTACTTTAAGTGCAGTTTATAACTGGAATCTTTTCTCCTTTTTAAAATGGTAAAATTGGTTGCATATATTTATGCACAGTAATATAAAGCAAACAGAGCCTGAATAATCTGTTTTAATGTCAAATATTGGCTCCCTTTCGCCAGCATATGTCTTAATTAACTTGGAAAACTCTGATGTCAAAACAGTAACTTAATACAAGAATTCTGAGTATGTCTACCAAGACTAGATGATAAGTTGCCCACAAAAGCAGAACAATGTAGGCAATATATTTAAAAGTGTGGTGGCATGCATTGAATTCTGATCGTTTAATCACTCCAGTATCATATTCTCATACATTTTTAATAAACGGGCGAGACCGCTTCTTCTGTCACGCCTTGGACATGATCCCATATTTCTCGCATTGGTTGTTGATAGAGACTGGAATTATAAAACTCCGTTTTTTTTCTTTTAATTGACTGCCATTGTTAAACCGGCCCACAATATTAAATAGTGAGCGCAGTTTTTAGTGACTGCCCCGCGTCCGCGACACTAACTTTCCACTGATACAGTTGTTAAACGGAGCCGGGTAAATGTTTCGGAGGTTTCAAGAAATTCCCGGTTCTATCAGTCTTTGAAATAAAAACACAGAACTGCCCGGTTTGTGTACCGTGATATTATTGCAGGTGTAGCCGCTGTTTTGCATGGTGGTTTGTAGTTTGTGGTTTGTGTTGAAGGACTTCACCGTCTACATCTGTCATTGTTTAAGTAAACTTGCAAAAGTTTTCGATTAGGCTGTCATGCTTTAACTGTGGGTATCGCTTCTATTTTTTCATGAATATTCTCTATTTTGTTTCACGTTTCACCACATATGTTAATGTTTCAAGCAAAATACTCTTTCAGAAAATAATTAAGTATATAGACCTAAACATTAATTTATTAAATAGAACGGTTAACTTAAACACAAGCCCAACCTTTTAGGATATTATTCTGAAAGGTATGTCTGTTTTCCTGTTCAAAATTCTCTCTATTATGCGTACATATATTGACGCAAAACCGAATCATGTTTAAGGTCAACCTATTCTTAGACATCGGCCTTAAACTGAAGTTTTCCAAATGCCAGACTAATTGGTGTGTACTGGTTTATATTTCATCTCATTTTAGCGATAGGTAATTACGTGTAATTGTGCTACAATTAATGAGTAAACACAAACCAATGCCTACCGAGGAAAGCAGGGCCTTGTATCAAGAAGCTGTGTTTTTGGGTTAGAAAGCTTTGTCGCATTTAAGGTAGTCCAGGCTAAATGTAAATGAATAAAGGTAAAGTCGATTTAAACTACTCTCTCAGAAAAAAGGTAAAAATTTGTATTTTGCTTGTTACTGGGGCTGTACCCTTGTAATTGTACCTCTTAAGGTATAATAATGGACTCTGAGGAACATCTCAAAGGTACAAACACCATTAATGTATCATCAATAGTACAGAAATGTTAATTTTCGTACCATACAAGGTACAATTACCTACAGCAAAGGGTACAATTGGCAGACCCTTGAGGGTACAGCCCAAGTGACAAGCAAAACACATTTTTACACCTTTTGTCTAAGAGTGTAGGATACCTTAAATATGATAAGTTGTGAAGTTAACCAATAAATCTTGCTTTGTGATACAGGCCACAGGTTTTTAAAAGTGTGAATATGAGATACCTGGATAGATTTTCCAGTTTGCTTCATTTGTCCAAGATCATCACGCTACTTAAGCTAGAGGAAACAGCACAGCATTCCATCTGATAAAAGGCAGTTACATTGTGCTCTCAATTAGCCTGACATGGCTAATCTGTTTTAATACACAGAGGTTGGCCTAGATTTCCCACACTACGTTTTACTTACGTACTTATTATCAGAATGTCCAGAATAAAACTGATCTCAGCCTGAGTCACCAGCATTTTGAAACGTCTAAATAACACTTACAACCACCTGCACTCTCCTTTTCCCTGAACACGCTTTTGATGTCCTCCATTGAAGGTCTTTGTTCCCTGGTGACAGCTTCGTGGAGGGAAATTAAAGACAGGCTTACCGTGCAGGAGAAAGGCTCTGCGATGAGATCAGTCTTAAGCGTAACCTTTAGGGAGCTGATGTGCTGGATCGGGGGTGACGCTGATGGTGTCTGCCCTGACGACCAGGCCTCTTCTGGTTGGTTGTCTTTCAGACTAATGAGGCCCCCGCTTTGAAGCTCTGTTTCCCGAATCGCAAAGAGAAGTATGTGTGAAGGCAACAAAGGGTGACAGATTGTAATAGCTCACCAACGAGAGTGAGGTGTGAGGGGCCATTCGGTGTGACAACTCCAAACTGGAAGGATTTCAGTTTCCTTTCTCTTGTCTCTGCGTCGTTACCCTGAGAGGAACACTCCATTCTCATAGCTGTTTTCAATAGATTTTTATTTGGGAAATTTCAGCTGCGTCTCAGAACAAGTTATTCCGGTGAAGAAATATAGGCCGTGATTTGAAAGAATGTCAAGAAGCGTCAGTCGTTCTTAGAGATCGATATCGTAACGCGCGTTTTTATGGGAAAACGTGAAATTAGAACAACAGCAACAAATTTATTATTGTATAGCGCATTATCACAACATCACATCGTCTCAAAGCGCTTTACAGCATCCCCACCCAAAGCCCCCAGTGAGTAACCATAGGCGACAGTGGCAAGGAAA
>JAODKF010000009.1:7412528-7425512 GCA_026779585.1 Mormyrus proboscirostris
TCCGTGATTTATGTTCTATTCTGAATAAAATATTAGAAGTTGGCACCTCCACATCATTGCATTCAGTTTTTATTCACTATTTGTATAGTGTCCCAACTTTTTTGGAATCCGGTTTGTAATTAATAACTAACTATATAATATGTTAGAATATTATGAACACATGTGATATAAACAATGCACACTTTTTTACAGTAATATGTGGGATTGGGAAATTTTTAAAGCAGAATTTGTCAGTGCACTGCAGCTTGTCCCGAAAATCCATTCCTAACATTTCCTCTCCAGTGGTACATATGGTTTCTGTTTCAGGTCGATCCGTGCAACTTTATCCAAACGTCAGCTTTGGAAAAACGATGCTCAGCGATTGCACCAGAAGAGGGGACTAAACACGCCCCGTGGCTGTGAATTTCTCCAAGTGGTGGGGATAGGGGGTGCCGTGGGGATGAGGGGGGCAGTTCTTGCTTTCTAACGGGGCGCATAATTCAAACGCCTCACTACAGTCATTCTACTGGCGGAGAGCAGATATCATACGATGAAAAGGATTGTCCGGACTCTAAGTAAACAACAGCGTCTTTTGTATACACGATTATGCGTTTGTAAATCCTGAAGTAATGCCTCAACATCACTCAAGTATGCAAATTTATAAGCCTCAAATAAAAACACTCGGTTTCTACGATGAGCAAAGATTTTTTGTTACTTAAAGCTGTACGGCGGTACAAGTGCAAAAAAGGAAATCCCAGCTTTTTGGTAATTACTTGTGACGAAGTGCAGTCCGCGTCTCCCGGCTCCAGTAGGAAGGGATGCTAGAGCTCCCCGTTAGCCGGAGACCTTAAAGCGAGCTGCTCCACGGTAACCTCTAATAAAGTGGGTAAAGTGGGAAACGGTGTCCTGCGGGACACCCCCGCCCCCGCTTTTTATGACTCCCTACTTCACAGGAAACGATGGATTGACGGTCGTAAAAAGACGTTCCTTCACAAATGCCCGACCCGACGCTCGTTTCGCTGGAGCGACACTTCCATGCTTTACGCACCTTTACTTTGGCGAGACGTATCAAGTTAGTAAAGTCAGTCCAAACCACCTGATAAAATATTTGTTAGAGGCGTGCTTAAGTACCGGTGTCTGACGGACGGAATGCGTTGTTTTTATCGCGGACATAATATTTGAAGACATAACCAAAGTTTTTTTTTTTCTTCTTTTTTTTTTTAAATCTACGAACACAGTCGAGTCTAGTTGAAACGAAGATCAAAGCCGTTCATTTTGTCTAAATAACTGATTCAATAGATAATTTGTCAAAAGAAATAAAATGAAATGATGGTCCACGCCTCCATGGAAAAAGGATGACAATTTATCAGAGCAAGAAACAAGCTTTTAAATAACCTTTTTGGGGTAGTTTGAAAACCAAATCATTATGGTATCTAAATGTTTGCGTGATTTCATAGTCTCATCATCTGTTTTGTTCTTTTTGTTTACAAATATAAGTATGACTCATATAATGAAATTGCTTTCACCATTTCTCTGTTTTTCATGGAATTTCTTAAAAGTGTCTGGCATGATGGATCATTCCCACTCAGTGAATGAGCCGTCAGGATGAATTAATATATGGACCCGTGTCTCCTCCAAAGGCCCTGCTCTTACTGAGTGCAGCAGTCACAGTCGTTGATGTTTGGTCATAGTAGGGAAGAGGCCAGCAGGAGCTGTTTTGGGAATAAACTGGGTGGATGTCCAGTAGGTCTCACATCTGGGCCCAGACAAGTACCCCTGTGGTGGGAGGTTTCTAATGGGCTGTGTGGACTGGGGCAGATGGGAAACAAGACTGACAAGTGACACACTGGGGTTGTCACCTCAGTCAGGAAAAATTTTCAGACGCTCAATCATTGACCAAACATTTTGCACATAGTGAAACCATTGCAAAGGTTGTTTAGGTCTACTTGATGGCAAAATTGATATGGGTATTCTCTGTCAAAGAATGAAATCCAAGGGGATTCTGGGAAATCCTGGGTGATGGCAGCCAAATGACAGAGGTAATAAGCAGATGAGCTTAGTGACTTTCCTCTGGTGAGTGGCTGCTTCCAGGTTTTGAATTGCATGAATTTTCAATCCAATAATTAAATCTATCCATGAATTACCCATGTGAGGGGTCTCGAAGGGAAGGAATGATTTACTTTTCCTGTTCCCTGTGAAACTGCTGTGAGGATGCAGAATTTTGAGGTTTCCCTTGAGGAGATGACAAGCATTTATATACCACTAGAGTCAAGATGAGATGCCGTATGAGAGGATGTTTGGACTGTTAGAGGGAGGCACTCAGCCGCAGTCCAATGCAGAGTTTTTAAACCACTTGGTTCATTTACATGTTGGCAGCCTGAACAAGATCACCAGCGTGAGTGTAAACTTCACAGCAAGAATGAAAAATGTACAGAGCAGGTGGCAGGCTGCTGCACTGAAGGGACGGTCTGGGGGGGGGGGGTTGCTGATATATATGCAGGGGAGGAGCAGGGCCCTGGGCAACTGAAACTGTTGTTGTAATCAGTTAAGTGTCGCATGTATTTCCGGTTTATAACTGGAGAACAAGGCTATCAAAATGTACTTAAAAAACAAGCATTATAGAACACTGATTAAGGCTAAACTTTTCTACCTTTTCCCAATTTTAGGTTGATAACATCCTTTTAAAAGAAACTTATCTACCATCCACTCATCAATCTTCCATAACTGCTTATTCTCTGCAAGGTGCTGGTGAACCTGGGGTCCATCCCATGAAGTAGAAGGTACAAGATAGGTGCAGCTTTCACACTACAAAATGAAAAGCAAGAAATGCAGGAAATCTGTTGCTATTGCAAAGCACATTTGAGACATTTCTCAGCAGTAAAGGAAGATGATGAAGTGGAATCTTAGGAAAATGTGTAAACAGAATATTCAACCTGAGTAGAATGAAGTGGGCGGATTCCACAATGTGCTTTCACTCATCGCATATCTGGAGTTGCGTGAGAGATTTCTATATCTCACACACTCTTTTAAATCACAGTCGAACAGTAGTAACTCATAGAACAAACTCCAAACACGCATGTTTTCAATTTAAGGGCTTGGGTCTTGCCAAGACTGGACCTGATTCAGAGTCAGAGACCACCCCTTGGGTAGGGCTGTACTTTACTAGCTCAGAATCCTGCGTGACTGGGCTGCCCTCACGACGCTACAGCCAGACTTCAGTGTCATTCTTTCTCACAAATGCTGAAATCTCTGTTGTTACTCTGTTGTGGTTGTCATTGGTCAATATTGAGTCTGTATATTTGGGTATGGAGGGTAGGGACATGTCCCCATCAATACCGAGGGAGAACTGTGTGTGTTTAGGTGTGTGTGTTGTGGGGGTAGTTTCAGGGTCGATTTGCTCCCTACCAGTATTGAAAGCAAAACTTGATCAATATGCAACAAATATCCTTTATTTCTGGTGATGTGTCATTCATTGACCGACATTCCATATATAGAGAAGTTATTCCTGAATTAATGAGATATACTGCACTCAGTGAACTAATTTAAAATACAATATAAAATGTTTATGCTGTTAAAAGGTAAAATTGTGTAAATCAATTTTTCTAATGAAAAATCTCTGACATGAACCACACAAAACGTAGTTTAAACTGAATATAGAAAATATTCTTAAGTGTGACTTGATGACAGGTATTTCTGGTTTTTGTCAGTTAATTGTCACTGTCTATAAGCTACCAGGTACTACAGTACATACAAACGATGTACGTTACGTGAGCAGGTGATGAACAAGAAGTTCGTAACCCTCCACAAATGGCAAGTTTCTCACCCAGTGGCTAACACTGAGTTGTCATTCATTCGTTCAAAACACGGAACCCATCATGATTTCTGAGTCAGTACGCGGTTAGAACATGCAACTTATCTGCCGATACAGAAACAAGCCGATACGGACATTGTACATTTCCTGTGTAACAGAGATATCTGTGGTACCTCAGTGGATGATGGTTATGCTGTGGCGTTCATGTTTGCTGTTGTGCACCGGGTCAGTTATTTGTTCTGCAAAAGAAATGCCTGCTTTTGCTTCAAAAGATGCCTCAGTCATCTGTTTATAGCGCAAATGGGTGTCACCTCTAAATAAGCAAGGGTGCAAGGGTTCAGTAATAACACTGCAATTCCCTGGACTCCTGTTGTGCCACTTGCTTCAAAAACGTGATGCTCAATCCAAATACAAAGAAACTATAATAATGTATCCCTGAGAGCTGCAAGATGCAAATGCAGATTCCCTCATATCCAGAAAATAGTGAATCATAAGCGATTTAGCATCAATATGGAAATTGAATCAAAAAATAAAAATACAGCCTTTCAGAGAGAAAAGGTGATCCACAATATACACAGACTGAATGGCCAGGTTAATAAGTTAGCATGCATGCATTTCTTTAAAGACATATATACATATTCGCCATTCAATGAAATGTCGGTGCAGGTGGCATTTCTGCCAGGGGGCTTTTAAATTTAGAGCAGAGGTTGATATAGCTGATATAAAATTAAGTTTATAAAAGAGAAAATGTGTGTCGTCCTTTCCCAAAACCCCCCTGACTCATTTGGTGCACAAATATCCAGCCCTGTTTTCAGCCGTTGGCCCTCTTAGCCTGTAGCAACAACAAGCGCAACTTGCGTGTTTAATATGTATATATATAATCCACAGCTGGGCATCTACACCCTGTTTGCCTATTAACACCTAAAGGTCTAACATCAAAAACCCTCTTTTATGAACCCCAAACGAGTCAGTACTATGCAAACATATTTTTCCCCCAATATTATCTCTGTTGGTAATTATATATTTACAACCTTTGAATGACTCCAAGAAAGCAGTTTTAACAAGCACAGTGTGATAAGAAAAACGCGAAGGATTCAGACAGCCCTGGAACAAAATGTATTTTGTGTAATAGTGCCATATGACATATCGCTCTACCGTTTGAAGTTTTTTTTTTTTTTGACACATCAAAAATATAAATTTCAACTCATTCCCTGTTACAAAACAAAGTTATGAATGTCCGCAGTATTCAACGTCTAACAATATACTTTTACGTTTTTGCGTAATCAGCATGCATTTTGTTTTCATTTTATTTTTCAAAGTCTGGCAATGGTTCATGTCACCTTGAAGAATATGAAACCGATACTTTAAGCTTTTGGTCAAACGTCCAAAAATATAAGTTATTGCACAGTAGGATCTGTCATTTAGATCCGGGCCATTCGATAGGGAATAGTAAAAAAAGATGCGCGCAAGTGGAATGACGGACCCACGGAGTGCAAAATTCAGGCTTAAATTGTTTGGTGTCACCCATACGGGACGGCTGGTTCTGAGGCATCTCTACTGAGTGAGGTACCATATGAAGACTACAAAGAGATGGAAAGATGCCCCTTGGTGCTGCACTACCCAGGCGCTGGAAGGAAACGCCCAAATCTGGTTCATTTCAACGAAGTAATAATTAGCAATCACCAAAACTTCCCCATCTGCGACCGTCGTACGCCGAGTTATACAAATGTTCCATTAAAACAGAATTAAGTCCATTTCTAATGACAACATAATAGGTTTATGAGCAGATGCAACCGCTTATATATCACAGAAATATATTTGATATGAAAATGAATGTTACTGTTAAAAAGCCACTGTTTTTTTTTTACTTGCTACGGTGTTTTACAATAACAAAATGAAACCAGATATTTGATGTTCATTATTTTTTATGTTTCAGGGTGTGTTACAAGCTGAATTGTTTGCTAATAAGATAACATAAATGAAGTGAAACATTTGAAGTTTAATGATTATTTGTAAGCCTTTGGTCTCTGTAACATTATAATTCACTATTTCATTTTGAAATGTCAGATATACTCTCAGCCTCCTGGATAGAATAAGAGGAATATACGGGCCCCGTAGTACTGGGTCTGAGCGACGCAAGAGGAGTTTAGCTCAGTCGCTCCGGTAGATCAGGGTTATTCGTGGGTGACTGTAGGCGATGCCAGGTAGGTGGAGGAGAGACTGAAAGCTAGCGTGATGCGCAAAGCTGGTGGAAACTGCTCCGATCGCCGCTCACGTGCACCTGCGTGTTACGTTTTGCTGCCTGTTGCCATTAAGACAATTAAACAAATCAAATGCAGACCCATACCGCTAGGTATCGAAAAAAACCCGCAACCCAAATGAGAGTACAGCAGTATACTCTCATTACACTGTACAAGCCTATAATTAGCGTCCCCATCTGCTTACAGTTTGCATGCAAAGTTGCAATTTGCTGAATTTCTCACGTGTTCCGTATGGCACGAGCGCAAACCCAAGGCAGCCTCGGGCACATGTCTGTCGGACTAATATAACTAATAACTGTCGGATAATCGGGACTTCGTCGTAGCCACAAAAATCTGGGCAAGATGCCATCTTTTCGCCATCCCAAAGCCTGGGTACCAAGAAGGAGCTCGGGACCACACAGGTCTTCCTCTCCCCTTCTTAAACGGTCGAATAGTTATGGTGGATTGTATACGGTAAGGGGGGTTCAATACATTCTTTCACGTTATAAAACATTTCATTTAGCCGCAGGGTTGCTCTATAACGCTGATTAATTACATTTAGTAAAAGTTAAAAGCCAGGTCATAATGTCCATACGGTTTTTAGTGGCACCGCGTTAAAACAACTTAAAAAATCTATCCCTTTTACACGAAATCTTGTATGACCACTTCAGACCTAGAGTGAAGAAGTTTGTTTAACCGCAGCGAAGCACTTTGATTACCTTTAATTGACTGGTTTCTCAGTATTTCTCTTTGATGATAAATTGTGTTGCGCTGCAAGTATATAATCGCAAACATAGCACAGTGCTCCTATTACATGAAACTGACAGAAACATCTCAGCTTGATCAGCAATTGGCCCCGGTGGTGGAAAAAAATTAAGCATCTGTAGACACAAACAGGCAGAGAAAAAAAGGATTACACTCGTTCCCTGTTTATGAACAACCTGCTACGAGATTTGGTCGGAAATGCACCACGTGTGCTATATCAACTTCGTCAATCAAACTCGGTCTTTTTTTTTTGTTGACAGATTGCTCCCTGGGAATTTTTAAACATTTATCTAAGTACAAACTAACATATCTAAAAGATAAAATATCCTGCAGTGTTTATTCTGTTGTGAAAAAAAAATAACCATACAGCTTAAGCCACTGACAGAAGATAAATCTGCTCAGACAAATCCAGCGGGAGAGACGGCTGAGTGACTATCTCCGTCTCACGCCTGCAGGCCTGGAGGTGTGATGCCTATGCTGGCCATGTGCATGTTAGTGCGGGGGATTTGTCTGGGTTTTCATCTCCAACCCAAAAACACACAGGTAGGTGAGTTAGTGTCTCTGCGCTCACGTTTCTGTGAGTTTCTGTCCTAGGCATCCCCTGTCTAGGGCCAGGAGCGGTTCTAGGGAGGGGGAAGGGGTGCCGTACCCCAATGACATCATGCATTCCCCCCCATGACTTACCTAAATTCATATGCTGCTTGAGTCTGAATTAAGTGTATTACTATTTGCATTTATATGTGTGGGACAAACTTTTGTGTTCTGGGAACAGACAAAACACAAACATAAGCAAATATTCTTGACGGGCTCTGAATGCTGGTGCTCCGGGTGGTCGAGTCGCTCCAGTTGGTTGAAAAGCGAAGTTAACAACAGGAAAAAAAGTAATCAAGGTTGTGGAATCAAGACAGACTAAACAAGAAATCAGAGTGAGTCACATATTTGTGAAAAGTGCAACTGTTACAATGGCGACGCATGGTGCAGGCAGGAGGAGAATGTCAGGATCCACTTGCAACTCCGAAATAAAAAGGGCCGCAAAAATACAAAACGAACAGGGAGAAATAACAGAGCAATGTAAGAAACCAAAAGGGAACAAGGTCAGTGAACAAGGCAACACCAGGAGCGAGAACAGGCAAGGGACCAGAGCAACCAACATGCATGAACATAGCACACAATTGTTAACTAAGGAAAATAACACAGGTAGGCACTTAAATACAAACAGACAACTGGCTGATGTGGCAGCTGAGGCAATTAACCAATAGCAAGTGTGCAGGGAAAACAGGCAGCAGGTGGGATAAAAAAACACACTAGGGGTTAGTAGGAAGAGAGAGGAGGAAACAGGATGGCCAGCAACACCTGCTGGCCGACCGGGGAAGAGGTATGAAGGACAGGGATGGATGGACTCTGACCCCGACAGTAAGATGTGACTGCAAAGCATTGCATAAATAACATCGCTTTTCAGAATTGTGCTTTGTTTCTTAATGCTGGCAATCTAGTGTAAGTAATACTTGCAGGACATCAAGGTCAAATGCATCTGGCTCCCCTAAAAAAATAACTGCCCCAGTCTGCCCCCTAGTTGAAATGGTCTGGAACCGTCACTGCCTGGGGCTTTGCGCTTGCTGGGTAGACTTCAAGCCCACTACTACAATTCATACTTATTTATGCTAAATGGATGCTAATAAGATAAGAATATAAGAAATTACCAACGAGAGGAGACCATTCTCAGGGCAGGTTATTCATGATGATGGTAGATTTTATATAACTAAAGTTATGTTATTTTACTGTTGTTAGTTCATTTATCATTCATTTGCTGGTTAATTACAGGCCTTACAATGATCTAAATTGCAAACGTAATGAGATTAAAACTTAATCAATAGTTATAATTTATCCACTCATACTCATGCACCACACTTTTTTTAAAACTATGTTGCATATCTCTGATCTTTTTTCCTTTTCCTCTGTTTTTTTTTGTTTTTACTTTCTCTTCAGTGTAGATTTCTGTTCCATTGCTACTTTTTATGTTTTTATTGCTTTTATTATTTTTATTACAGCAGAGTTAAACCACTTTTCGTTTCATTGCAGGTTGTCGTCTGACTATATACCTTGCATGTAACAATCCTTGAATCCTTGATAAGTTATTAGAAGATGGATGGATGAATGGATGGATGGATGGATGGATGGACCCTGCCTAGGTCTCGGCTGGAGGGTTCACTTCCATGTTCCAGCATGTTGTGGAGCCCCCATCTGGACGACTTAACGAGGTAAAAGTTGCAGATGAGGTGAAGGAGGGATTCCCTGATCAGCTAGACAGATCCCTCAAGGTCTGTGGCTGTTTCAATAGTCACTTGAGGCTGGTCTGAATGTTTCACTCCAAAATTCTTCATATTAAACGTCTCTTGATAAACTACATTTAAGTATGTGGTTCTCTGGGAAGTTCATTAACTAGGGTTTGGTGGTAGACTATAAAAAACTGGGATATAAACAAACTGATTGAAAATACCAGATTAAAGGTAATGAAAAATAACAATGACAGGCTGGTGACGTCACATTCTTGCTCTGTGTGATGTGGTGCGGTATGAGAACTGCTGATGGGCATCTTCTTGGCATGTTTAAACCCTACGCTGCCTGTTAGGGATTCAACCCCTCGGAGGTGAACGATACTACAGAAATCAACAATTGCTCTCAGTCTGATCATTAGCTGCGCTGTTAGCTGTAGTGGAGCTGTGACATTCCTTGCGTGGTGGGTGTGTACTGTATGCTCTGGTCCTGACAAAAGCTTCATGCAGATGTCGGAGGACGGGCTGGGCTCGCACGATACGTGATGTCAATATTGACATTGCATGCAATGCACATGCATCTGTCACATCGCAAGGACCGCAGTAGTCATCTGGGGTGAGAACATCAGTAGGTGTTTACTCTGTCCTACGTAACGAAACATGATAGCAATTTCAATGATTTTTCATTTTCAAGATTATGTAGTACATGTTACAAAAATCAGTGTGAAGTTTGTTACCGCTGCATTTGCATGAGCCCTGCCAGCGCTCTCCAGTCCAATCACAGTTATTTTCGTCCTTGCTGTCAGACTCATAGACAGTCTGGTGTGCTTGTGAGAAATGCAATGAAAATGAATGAAGTGGAGAGATGTGAACAAGATATGGTCACCACAGGAAACTCGTCTTCCCCTATATGGAAATGTTTTGGATTCTAATGATAATAATTAATACTTTATTGATCCCTGTGGGGAAATTCTCTTTACACCTCCTTCATCTTGCTCTCTTTAGGTGAAAGCAAGCTGGCGGCAAGAGGCGGTCCCCAGGGTGCTGGGCTTTGAGGGCCCTTGCAGACATGCTGCGGCCTGGCCTGAACAGGCCACCTTCTGATTACGGGCACGGTGGCTTGGCCCACTGAGCACTCGTGATATGTAGCAAATCGAGTGCCTTGTCAGCACTGCCCTGTGTCTGTTGGAGCAACCCAAAGCACCTCCTGCTGATTTGACAACCTACTGGGAGAGCTGCATTATTAGGATGGATTATATGTTTTATTTTGGGTATATTTTCAACTTTTTAAAAAATAAATAAATAAATAAATATTGCAATATTTATTGCAAAAAATTTCAAATATCCCAATGTTCATTTTTTCCCAATATTGTGCAGCCCGAGGTCGACCGGGGGTTTCAGTCTCAGAGCCTGTCGTCAGACGGCTCGCATGCATGATTGGGAGGGGTAACACTGACCTTTAACGCTGAAACACAAACTGTCAGTTGCATTTCTAAACGAAGGAAAACGCACGGCATCTTCATTGTTATTCATTTATTGATTACTCGGATCATTATATGTATTATGTATATAAACAATTTATAATCTTCCCAATCGAATCATTGCTAATTGTAGTGTTACTAATAATGTCATTCTGCCTGAGCTTGATCTGTGATGTATATAGTTGCATACAAATAGCCACAGGCTCATTTTCTAATATCCGTTTCAGTGATTGTATTGCAGCAGGAATTAAACAGGAGAGTAGAATAAGCAAAGCCTGTGAGACACCATGACTGAAGCAGTGTATACAGACAGCCTGACATCAACTCCACACTTAAGTGTTTATGCAGAATTATTGGCCACACCATCCTCAGGTTAATCTGACATTACTACTGTTTGTCCGCCGAATTGAATTGAGCCCAGTTCCAGAAACATCTGATTGCTGTTATTGTTTTTGGATGACTCCTTCTGTTCATGCCTTCCTGAAACCGCTGAAAAGTGGCTGCAATTTACGTTTATTTGCCAGAACCTTTTCTTTTGGGACACGGATTGTTTCTTTTCTTAGAATTTTAATTTAAACTGCCTTAGTGTTTAAAAAAAATCTAAAAAACACTGTTTTTAAATAAAGATTTTACTTAAAAATATATGTCTGACAGCTGCCTATACTCTGACTTACTGCATGTTTTTCTACATTGAAGTGTCTGTGCTTAAAGGATTTGGACAAAGGTGACGTAGGGTGACCTTTGTATGTTAAGATTGTATGTTTTTCTTTGTTTCAAAAGGAGCGGAAAAAAACAGTTTTATCTGGCTTTAACCAATGAGGGGGAAAAACAGACCTCACTGAAGCAGGACCACCAGACCTCACTGAAGCAGGATGACCACCAGACCTCACTAAAGCAGGACCACCAGGCTTCACCGCTGAAATTGTACATCTGGAGTTAACAGGAGGCATTGTGATCAGAGCTCACAGTGGCCAGTGAGAAATTCGACTCATAGTGGCGGCTTTGGTCTAGATGCGGCAGAACACCTGTCCTTATATACAGCAGCACTGCATCCGTCTGAGATGTTGCTTTCGTGCTTTAGAGTCATGCTCTAGGTGCCATGGGGCCGACTGAACGAGGTGATGGGGAAAATCTGAAGACTGACAAGCGTCAAATATCTGATGTCTGCCTCTTTTACACTAACAGGTCTTCGGGGCAGCAGCTTGGGTGTTTAAATCAAAGGAGAGGACTAACCATGATCCAACTCTGCAAGGAGGGTGAACCCAGCTGATCTCAGAGTGACGGTGCATGGCCCTTCACAAAGGGCACCTGCTGCACTAATGCCTGTCGTCCTCTGTGGCACGAGTTCCAAGTAGCTGGGGCATCCTTATAAATCATACATCCGATGCTGCATTGTGATTTCATATAAATGGCCAAAGGAAGTTTGTCCATTGAAATTCGCAGTTATCCAGCTGTTTGCCCTCACAGCACATAATTGAAAAATTGTCATGTAATAGAAATTTTAGCCTGAAATATACTGTTGTTATTTTAGATATTTTACTGTAAGTAAACTGGATATTATGCTGGGTATGACATTATGCAGCAGGAGAATTTTATGTTGGCTGAGAAATCCCACAGCAAAACTATTATTAACCTTAGTGAGGTGTTTATTGGGGGGGGGTCAATTAAATGAAGTTTACTATAATGCACATTTAATTCTAATGGCATATAAAACAAAATTTAGCAGAGAAAATATAAATATAAGAATGGTAATTGCCGGGTTTTTAAGCAGTCATTGTGGCACAAAACACTCCCATTAGGGATTTTAATGTTTGTAAAACTCATAACGGTGGAAATGGGGCTTTGAATTGAAGTGACTAAAAGTACCAGTTGGTTTGAATGCAGGTGCAGCCTTTGTCACGAAGATCTTACCGATGGGCCTCTCATTTGGCCAAGTCAGCAAAGTCAGCAGTGGCTCCTTGACATGACTTGTCATGTGTCTACGCCTTTAACATCACCGATCACCGGTTTGTCTTCTCCCAATGTGTTGTGGCCCACATCCTCCTGGAGCTACGGACCCCCCTCCCACTGTGGAACTTGCACCTCGCCTTTTCCCCTGTTAGCCGGCCCCCTGCCATCAGTCATCTACTGCACTCTGTTTTCAGGAACCTGCATAAATCGGTGACATGCAAAGCCTGGTAAGGAGGTTGGGTGGGTATTGGTGATACATCACACCTCCTGGGTTGGGGGGTTGGAAGGCAAAATGTAAGCCCTGTATCTGAATGCTGTGATGGGCTTGGGCTGAGAGGTGGGGGCCTATTTTCCCTGGGTGGGGGGGTCGTTCTGACTTCATTAGGCGGCAGCAATAAAACATCTGGAGTGGAGAACAACAGTGTAGTCACAGGTCAAGGTAACAGCTGCTCTGGGTAGCGTCACTGTGGCCCCCCCCCGCGGCC